>JAAEAF010007066.1:0-26128 GCA_011037195.1 Triatoma infestans
TCGGGCGTTCTGGTTTACAAACTTAGACACTCTAGTGTGTAAACTAAGTTTGCTCTGTGCAAGTCTGTACTGTCTGAAAAACGCATCCTGAAGATGGGCGAACGCCCGAAACCGGTCGATGACCACAAAATGAAGCAGGCTACCACGGAAAATGTCTCTGATGCATCTACTTGTCTATTAAAATTTTAAGTTCGCAGTAAAATGTCTAACTTAGAAGTAAAGTGTGTTAATTATAAGTGTAAAAGTGCAGTATGAAAAAGTGAGGTAATTGTTTCACACCACATATTTGTTTAAATAAAAAAAAGAATTAGACGGAACAGATCTGAGTGAACGTGAACATTTTATTACGGAAAAAACCATTTTTTACACAGCATTCAAATCTGAATACATTTTCATTCCCAAGCCTCTTGCTTTTATTTAAATTTCCAATGTCAAAAAAAAAAGAAAGAAAAAAGAAGTACCAGTGACTAGAGTGTGTGTACAAGCAGTGTTCAGGATGTGGGCGCGACTAGGGATAGGGTGAGCTAGTGAAGCAAGGGCAGGCAGGATGGCAGGATGTTGAACCATGAATAAAATGACCCTCGAACCGAAGCGACACACTGGCCAGTCCCTAAAGAGTCAGAGGTAAATAATTCATTCTGCAAACGTGCATAACTGACTATGCATACATTTGAATTGGTAAAATGTTGCGCTCGTTGAAGAGAGGGATTGTGAAGCTTGCCGCCGGCAGTAAACAACATGTGGTTTAGAGAAGTGAGGTAACCAGAGTTTCGAGATCTTCTTCACCAGCTTGCATGGTTTTCTAACTGTTGAATAGTGAACGCCCAGTATTATACAGCTATGGTACAACTACAATTTACAGATAGGTACAAAATCTGGTGTGAAGCACACACACGAAACTCTCTGGTTTGATTCAGAGAAAAAGTCGATATCCATATACGGAAACCGTGTATATATATGTATATATTCGTATCACTCTCCTCTCTCTCCCTATATATATATATAGAGAGAGAGGGAGAGAGAGAGAGAGAGTGGGATGCAGAGGGAGTCTGAGGAGAGAGAATTGTGTTTGATGTGTGGGAGAGGAGAGAGATAGTGATTCCTGAAAGAGAGAATGTTGCGTGTGTGTGGGGAGAGAGAGAGTCATAGAGAGAGAATGTTGTGTATGCGTGTGTGGAGCGAGAGGAGAGTCTGAGAAGAGCGAATGTTGTAGTGTGTGTGTGTGTGTGTGTCGGAGCGAGAGAGAGAGAGGCGATTCTGAAAGATGAATGTCGCGTGTGTTTGAGGGAGAGAGAGTCAGAGATAAGAGAATGTTTTGTGTGGTGTGTGTGTTTAGAGAGAGAATGGTGGTTTTGTGTTTGTGAGAGAGATGAGAGTCAGAGAGAAGAATGGTGTGTGTGTGTGAGAGAGAGAGAGAGAGAGGTCAGAGAGGAGAATGTTTGTGTATGGCGAGAGAAGAGTCAGAACGAGAGAGGTTGTGGTAGTTGATAGAGAGAGAATGTGTGTGTTGTGTGTGTTTGTGTGTTTGTATGTGAGAGATTCAAGAGACGAGAATGTTTGTGTGTGAGAGAGAGAGAGAGAGAGACTTTCGTCTGTAGTAGTTTAGTGAAAATTTTTACTTTTTCTTAATATTAGTAATAGGAAGTATTTTGTTTTAGTTAAAAGCAAACGGTTCGATTATATATTATAATCTTCATCAGTACCTGCATACAACAAGAAAACATCTGAATATGGAAATAATAATCAGATTAATTGAAAGTTACTATTCAATACAGTATTTTCTTCAATTCGAAAATATAAAAATAATGTAACTTATAATTAATTTAAACTAAGAATAAAACTATATAGACTAATAAACCTATTGCACAAATGTGTGGTAACCACTCGCCACCAATGCATTACTATACAGGTAGATAACAAAAATGCTTGATAGTGTGTGTTTCATCAATATAATCTTTTATTCTTTTTTAAAATTTATTTAAGGCGTGTTAAGATATATGCTACTGGCGTGCAAAACTATCTCAGTGCACTGCCCATGAGTTGAAACTTCGTGTCTGAGGGGTGTGGTGGGACATGAACAGAATATCAAATTTAATGTTGCTGCGATTTGTCGTTTTGCCGATATTTTGTTTAGACTTGCTCACATGCACACTCACACGCCTCGTTCGTTGAAACATATTTCTGTTCTCAGAGGATCTCACAATATGTATTTATCATGAAAAATGAATTTCAAAAATTTCATATGTTCCAAATATATTCCTTTCACAGCAGTGAGAAAGTGAAACTTACAACAGTGTATACAAGATGTAAGTGTTAAATAACATAAGAATATTGTAAAAAAAATAAATGAGAAAGAAAAAGTCTGAAACGAATCGGTGGAGCACGTCACTGGGAAATATAGTGGAGTCATTAAAATATAATGAAGCCCCAGGGGAAGTTGGAATTACCGGAGAGATGTTTAGAGATGAACCTTGTACTGCAGCTTCACATCTCGCACACAATACTTAGTCTTCTACACAAAAAAAAACGACATATATATGGTTAATTTTAATATTAACCCCCAGCTTTGCGTAACTGCTTGTAAGTATCACAGAAATGTTATAGTCTAATGTGTATTAATATTATATAGGTGGTAAAACTATATATTTTACTAAAGGGGTTCTTTAGAGTAAAGCATAACGCTACTTGCACTCGGTGCCCCCCCGCCCCCAGATACCGCCCAAAAATCATTTTTTTGTCCCCAAGAAAATGTTTAAAATAAAAATGATAGGTGGTCTGTGTGTAGATAGGATATGAAATTTAAAGAAAATCGTTGAGGTTTTTCGAGAATAACTGCAGAAAGCAGACAGTAAAGGGGCATGGACTTTGCCCCTAACCTTCATGCTAGATCCGGTCGTATATCAAATTTCAGCTTCCTGCGTCTTTTCTTCTTTTGAGATATTTTCTTAAATACACCAACCCCCCCCCCCCCCCACCCCCACACCACACACAGATCATTTGGCTAAAAACAATTACTTTCTCTAACTGTGTTAGAGGAAGCATTGCGATCGTGTATTTGAGTTTTCACACCGAAAATATACACGTTTTGATGTCCCCGGAGTCAATAAAAATTGTTTTTTTTTAAATAGTGTGTGTGTGTGTGTGTGTGTGTGTGAGAGGATGTGTTTGAAAACAATATCTCAAAAATTAGAAAGTTGCAGGAAGCTCAAACTTGGAAATGCCGCTTTAGTGAATTGGTTTATTCAGTTTTTTGTGATTTCATAACAAAGAGTTGAAACTTTTATTTGAAACATTTGTCAAATATTCATTTAAGAGCACTTTGGGGGGTGGGGGGTGGTGTTATGGTTCCCTCTATGTGCTATTTTGGTTTAACATTGGGCTATACAATTCTGTCAACTAAATAATAATGATTTGAATTATATAAATAGCCAGAATTTCCAGTTTGAAGGAAATCGATTGAGTGGAAGTGTGACTTTACTGAATAGGATATTCAGTTATTGTTTTTTACTCCATAAAATTTGTTTCAATCACTAACGCAAGTGTGAAGATAATTTGGCATTTCGCAAATGAAAGTCGTATGAGTGTTTCATACCAAATTTTTTTCTTACTTAGGGGCCCTTAAATCATGTAAACAGAAATGTTGAAAATTGTTTAGTTTATTGGCTGTTTTTATTCTTTATATGTAATTTTCTGGGCGTGTTTAGTGCAATGGAAGAAAGAACAAATGCAAAAATAAATAGTTTTGTGAAAATTAAATAGTTCAAATAATGTATTTAGTGATAGGGAAGAACCAGGTATACTACAATCTAGGTCATTGCTATTAGGGAAACAAAAGCACAAAAATCCGTTAAATTAATACAATGCCACTTGGCCAACTGTTTTGTAAAGGAAGGCATTCCTTAGGACAGTCTGCATTCTGCTTTCAAAGCCAGAACACTTGCTCCAGGAATCGCTCTCTTAAACTCATGCGAGAATTGCCTTTATTCTAGATAAATATCATTTTATTAAGATACAGTTGTGTACTTAAATTTACAGTATTTTAATGTAATTAAAATTGCTTAGAGAATAATATATTTATTTTAAAAACAGTGGTGCTTTCGTGATTATTTTCTAATACCCCACTCTCTTAAACATATATACTTACAAGACCTTTTATTAAACCGCTCGTGCTACTACAACACAACACAACACAACACAATACACCAATCACATTTCATTAGTAAAACTGAACCACTTATAGCCTGAATTTGTTTATTAAATAAATATTATAAAATAACATTTTTTTTCTCTCTCTCTCTTTTCCCTTAACGCCCTTCGGCATTCCACATGCCATTATCAAAAGGTATTCTATATTACATTTGTATCTGAAAATAGATTTTACAAAGTAGAGATTTGATGGAGAAATTTTTTGTCCACAAATTAATTCAAACACTCACCTTTATGGGTTTATAATATTTATGTGTATCAGTTGTTATATAACTTATTAACAATGTGTTAAATAATTAACAATCAGCCAAATGCAAAAGAACTAATAAATACAACTAATTTTAAATTCTAAAAATTTTTTTCACCTTCAAATAATCAACAATTACTTCTCAATATATCCGTTTTTTAAAATCATTTACCCACCATACTGCTTGTAGCCAGGGATATCACTTTTTTACAATGAGTATCACATATTACTTCATATTTTATTAACTATAACATTTAATATAAAACGATTTTTTCACATAGGCCTGAAATAAAAAATTATAAAAATGAACAATAAAAACTCTAAAACTAACATATATAAAATAATCTAAATAAGGAGTCACGTGGTGCAGCTATATATAACAAACAGCTTATTTTAAATACAATAAACACATTTAACGCAGATTCTATTTCAATCTAAGTAGAATAAAAATGGCAAATGACAGTAACAAATTAAAAAAAATTGATTACAATTAGAAAAGAATAAGTTATGTAACAACTGATACACATAAATATTATAAATCCATAAAGGTGAGTGTTTGAATTAATTTGTGGACAAAAAAAAAATGGTAAAAATTTTTGGTATTGTAATTTTATCTCTCCATCAAATCTCTGCTTTGTAAAATCTATTTTCAGATACAAATGTAACATAGAATACCTTTAGATAATGGCATGTGGAATGCCGAAACGTTAAGCGAAAAGAAAAAAAAAAAAATGTTATTTTATAATATTTATTAAATAAACAAACTCAGGCTGTAAGTGGTTCAGTTTCACTAAACACGCCAAGAAAACAGAAATTAAAAATCAAACTTTATATTTAATAATATCACTTTTTACTTTCTCTTACTCCTAGTAAAAGGAAGTATTGTAACCGTGTCAAATTTTCGATATCGAGTTTTCCGTTTTGAGGTCCCCTGAGTCCAAAAAAGTGGTTTTTAGCAAATGGCCTGTGTGTGTGTGTATTTGAACAGCATAGCTCAAAAACGAAAAACCGTAGAAAGTTGAAACTTGATATTCCGTCTAGGTATCACCATGGCATCTGACAGTGGGTCACCTGTCAAAATTTCTCAACAGGAAGTACCACTTTACTTAGTGGTTTTTTTACGTTTTTGCAATTTTCTCAAAAATGGCTCCCAACGCTTTCTTTAAACTTGTGACTATATCAAACTGACACATACAAAGAGCTACAAATTTTATTGTAAACATTTCTCTGGGAAAATTCATTAAGGGCCGTTAGGGGGGAAGGGTTTTGTAGGGTTAGTTTTTTCATCGAAAGGGTATATCAGTTTATTAAACCATTCTATCATCTAATTAAATGTGATTAGAATTAAATGTGTGTTGAAATTCCGAGTTTGATAAAAATAATAACCGGAAGAAGTGAATGATGAATGAATGAATATTTATTTGTTAAGAAATAATTCTGTACAAATATTAATTACAATTTTTACAAAATAAGTATTTCACTAGAGTCTAGTTAGCCCTTTAATTAATTAATAATTTCCCAATCTCAATACCTACTTCATTCTATAATACCTAAGGTTAAACATTTTTTTTTTTTTCTTCTTTTTTTTCTATGAGTATTCTCTTTATAACAATAATAATAATTACTGGAGAATATTCACTTTGCATTAGTTTTATAGTGATACATATTTTTAATTCTAATTTAAATAACTAACCATCTACATTGCGAATTGATCTAATCATCTAATTGAATTATACAGGCAGTATCAAATATAAGTAAATACATAAATTAATAAATATAAACAATAACTAGATACAAATATATTATATAAATAAGTACTTTTATAGCAATACATGTTTTTGAATCCAATTTAAATAATTACTTGCAATGCTATAAACATAAATCGATCATATTCACTAATAAATAGGAAATTAAGTCGCAAGTTGGTTATTATTATTTGCTATGATAAGTTCCCTAATTCTGTAACAATTTTTTCTAAATAAACAAATAGAAAAAAATTCGGTAAACTTTATCGATATTATCAATAATCAAAATATTTTCAATATTTGTCTGTGGATTAGAATCCTGTATATATGGTTGCAAGTATGTTTGTCTGGGACCGTTGAGTTTTGGGCACTTCAGAAATAGATGTTGGAGACTGTTGGTTATGAATTCAAAGCAGGGTGAGCTTTGTACAGATACGGCATATTTTATTTTCTTGAAGATTATATACTGTAGAGTTAAGGTACAGATGTTGGGTTTGATACTCTGAGTCGGCTTACAATCCTTAATTTTTTTAACTGGATCTTGTATTTCAAATAGTTTTCTGGTTCATTGATATTGAAGCTACTGATTGTCCTGTAGATAGGGTTGCTGGTTGAGTTTAGGGCTCTATTGATGTCTATGGAGAGTAGATTATTTTTCATTTTATCGGCGAGATCTTCATTTCGTCCGATGAGACCATTAAAAAATAAACGTGAAAAGTCTGCCTCACATCCAAGACTTGCTGCCATTGACCTCACTTGTGTTAGCCAGTTGAAATTTAAGTCTGGCTTTTCTGAGATCGAATCTAATTGTCTAAGCCTATCAAAGCATTGTCTTGGAAGCCTGTTAGCGGGTAGCAGGGTGAGCTTTGTCCAGAAATTTATCACTTTTTTAAGTATTTGTACACTCAGGGCATATCTGCCAGTTTCCAAACGCACCACATAATTTGGTGTACTTCTGGGCCATAAAAATAGGTTTTTAAGAAATCTCAACTGTGCGACTTCTATTGCTTCAAGGTATCGGAGACTCCAAATTTCGGCAGCATATAGCAAAGTTGAGGATACCATTGCATCGAATAGAGAAGTTTTTGTTTCCCATGTGTCACTTTTCCTTTTCTTAAAATTTCCATAACCTTAGCGCTTGCTACCGAGGACCTTTGAATGAAATGCTCTGACGCTTGTTTCAATCTACCTGAAGAAGTAAATGGGACACCCAAGTAGGTATAACTTTTAGTATACTCTAGTTTTTCACTGTGCCAATAGAGGGGTTTCAGCTGCTTCATCCTAGGCGACTTATGAAATACAACCACTTTTGACTTATGTGGGTTTAGTCTCAAAGAATTTTGACAGCAATACCTTTCCATTATCCTGAGTTTCTTCTGCGCATCTTGCCAAGAGTTACTGAGAAGAACAATGTCGTCAGCTAATAGCAGCATAATTACTTCATGCCTGCTATCAATGCTGATACCTATTGCCCCATTATCCTGAAAGAATGTAATTATATCCGATATGAATATAATAAACAAAGCCGGGCTAAGGCTTTCCCCTTGCAGCAAGCCTGAACTGATGCCAATTTCCTCAAATAGTTCTCCTCCAGCTTTAATTTGCATTATGGCACTATCATAAAGAGCCTTCATTATCCTAATTATTTTCCCTCCGACACCCAGAGAAAATAATTTTTCCCAGAGCATGCAGAGATTAATGGAATCGAAGGCTTTTTTTAGGTCAATAAAAATTCCATAAACATAATTTCCTTCTTTCCTCAAGTTAATGCTAATAATTGACGATAGCGTAAATATATAATCGACACAACCCCTGGAAGCCTGCTCTTCTGGGAGTAAGTTTTCAGATTCAGCCCATGCCATCAGTCTATTTCCTAATATGCTGGTGAACAATTTTGCCATGTTATTTAACAAGGAAATTCCTCTGTAGTTATCAGGATCATTTCTGGGGCCTTTTTTATATAGTAGGTGGAGTTTTGATTTGGACCAAAATGATGGAGGTTTTTCAGAGTTCAATATATTATTAAATAAGTTAAGCAAATAGTGTTCCCATTGTGGGGTCAGGTTTTTAAATGCTTCATACACAACATTATGAAGTCCAGGGGATTTGTTGTTCTTTGAACACTGAATACAATGCTGAAGTTCCGATAAAGATATGTCAGTTTCAAGAGCTGGATGAGTAACTGAAAAGTACTGTGTTTTATGAATAATTTTTCCCCCGAAAAGTGACTGGTAGTAATTAGTTTACTCCTCCATTGCAATTTCGTTATGGATAACCGGAAGTACGTTTACTTTAGCACTTTTTTTTAATAAAAGTTAATCAACTTTTGTTAATAAAATCACATCGAGTATCAAAAAGATCAACACACTAGATTAGATTAGAATGAAAACTGGGAGTGCAAAGCCTCATTCCACTGCGGCCTGCATTGAGAAATCTATTGTGGATCCCTTGGGCTTATAGCACATACTTCAGCTTCGCTCTCTTAATCAGGCCTAGCAAAGCTGAAAATGGCTCCGTCATGATTCTCGTGGCTTCGGGATTACTTGTCTCCAGTTGAAGAAACCTTATCCTCATCAGGCCGGCACACTATCAACACACTTAGTTGTTTTCAGCCCCATCGGCCGAACGTCGCAATCTAACGTTCTGATATTCCATTTATGTGTCACTACCGCATCTTACATCAAAGTTTTGGTCCAGATCCATCAACCGAAAATGTGAGTTTATTAAGTTTTTTGTTTCAGTTTTTGCGGTTTGCTCAAAAATCGCTCTAACATTTTTCTTTAAACGTCGTACGCTATCTATACACACATCAAGTATTTTACCTGAAATTGATTTTTCCTGAGACTGATAGAGGGCGCTGCCATAGAAATTAGTCAGATTTAGTCAGTGCTTAAGCCATAATAAACGCACTATGATCCCCACCTAGGTAGATACCATGTAATGTGATGGCCAATTAAATGTTCGGTCAAATTTCAAATCAGAAGAAATTTGTAGAGTTATCAGTATGTGGGGTAAGTGTTTTACACAATATTTTTTGCTTTTTTGTTGAGTTTCCCTGTTTACACAATCAGGGGAGCTCAAACAGTAAGCAGTGAATGAAAGCAGTAAGTACTACTTACAAACGTATTAAGCAGTACTTGGGCTAAGTGAACTTGATGTAAGTTTCGTAACAAAATATATATCACAGATTTTTTCCATGATAGCTCTGCTTCTTTTTCAAGTCATCGGACGTTCACCTTTGTTCGGTTTCGAATTCACCCTTCATCAGGATATCTTGACAAACAATGCGATAACACAGACTTGCACAGTTTACACATCAGCTCTGCCGACAACTGTGTCAAAATATTTAATTTGAACTTGCCGCATATTTTGTACTACTTACTACTTAAAACCAAGACACACTCCTAAACTCTTTAGCAGTAGGTGCCTGCCACATATCTCCGAATCGCTTAATCGTTTCTATTTCAGCCAAATATTTGGTATTGGGAAGGAAGATTCAAATCACATTTATTTTACTCTTGTTTCATTTTTTATCAGATCTTCTTTCTGGGCATGTGTAGTGTATATGAATCCCAAGAACATTCTTTAGGATTCGCCGGTGCTCTGAATCCCAAACTTTGGTATATTATATTACAATGTGCAGCATGATGCTAAGTACTTAGGCCGCAAAAATTTGAAATCTTTATTTCCCAGCTTAACGTGGTAGAAATTAATCGCTTACGGTCAAGTTAACTTTCTTAGCAAATAATTCCTGTTACAATAATTTAAATTTATTGGACGGTGAACGATCAAAAATCAAAATAATATTATTCACCTTAAATTATTACATTCTCCCTCCACTTTACCTTAACAAATAGTAACAGATACAACGTGATGAAAGACAGATTCGACAGACATTCTAAATTGACTTTGACAAATAAAGGAAAACTTTACAATGCCTTACTCGCTCTCATATGGACACACGGACTGGAATTGTATGGGACTGCCAAACGATCTAACCTCAACCGAATACAAACACTCCAATCCAAAATCCTAAGAACTACAGTAAGTGCTCCATCCTAAGTCTCCAATCACACAATCCATTTGTCTCCGCTACACAATATTCCATGTCAAATTATCCTCCCACCATAATCCGCTAATTCGCTCACTCTCCACGAGAACACTCCCTAATAACTTTCCCCGGGGACTAAGGAGACGATGTTCCCGCGATTACCTGACTGCATAATGTTGAACCCCTAGGTTGATATTACATTAGTTACAAAACGTTACATTAGTTATACCAGTTGATGTGGTTACTAATGTAACGTTGCCATGTCAGTGCGTGTGTACGTATACATTATGTATACATATATATATATTGTGTAAGCTTATTATATATACATACATGTATATATTGTATAAGCATTATTTACTCTGTTTTCACTTTTGCTTGTTGCATTATTATATTCGCAAAAATGTATAAATAAATAAATTACTGTTCGAAACACATGGTATTCAGATAGCCACAACTTACTTTAATTTGGATAATATAATTCATTGAGGGCTTTTTTTCTGACCAAAAATTACTTCAACAGTATATGTATATTTGGGTGCCAGCATGCTAACCTCCCACTTCCTTGTCCTGAGTAAATAACAGCAAGTAGTTTTTTCTCTAAATAATATAAGTAACTACCTACTTATTTATGAAACTCAACTTCGGGAGAAGTCGTTTTCACAGTCTTTCCAAAAGAATGGGTTTACATTTACCCTTTTTGCAGGTGTGGTAATGTGAACTTATGGTACGTCTAGCCAACTGCACAAAGTGTTACGTAATTCATGGGTGATGAATAAACGATGCAGAGATAACCATGTCAACACCAGGCTGGCATGCTCTAGTCAGACCTGCTATGCCTCTACAGGTGTTTAATCTTTCCACTACATTGTTGCAACTAAGTAAGCACAGCACGAAATCAAATTGGAGATGGGAACAATCAGGATATCCTTCAGAATGTACTAGCGATAGTACAGTGCAAATGTGGGACCACACTCCACTAAGTACAAGTTGCGCGTTACTGTCCCCTGTGAGTGCAAGTATTACAATTGCAGCAAATTTCCAAATTAAATTTTGGCCAGAAATACATGTTCTGAAATACCCTAAGTACGGAAAACCTGTTTTTAGCGATTGCTTGCATATGTGTGTGTGTGTGTGTGTGTGTGTCTGTCTAAACGAAAAATCGCAGGAAGGTCAAACATCAAATTCCATTTAGCTGCATCTGACACGGAGTTTTCGATAAAAATTCACCACCCGAATGCGCCATTTTGCTGAATTTTGTTTTTTTTTGGAGTTTTCTCGAAAACGCCTCCCACGATTGGTTTTTTTTCTTAACCTTCTATTGACACTACATACATGTGGGAGATTAATTTTCCAGTCAATCTACAGAGTGCAGTACAAGCTTCTGGCTAGTGTTGAAAGAGCGTTAAGGGCACTACGTGGTGATGGTTATAACAAAGAAAAGGTTAGGTTTGATACCGTTGTTTTCAATAAGAAAGAGAATGTTGTTTCTTGTGAATCAAGTTGATTAAATTGACTAATTGTGTTCAAGTAACATTGAATTGAGTTTAAATACAATTTCTTTCCATTAAACTCGATTATTATTAGTTGTTTAATGTTCCTTATTGGTTGATATGTGTATATTATTTTGAACTACTTAACTATTTGATAAGATTAATTAGTGGTCCTTCACTTGTGCATTGTTTTCAATCCCTACATACATACACAGGATTGTCACAAGGTATATGGATAACGACTTTTTCTCGGTAACTAAGATAGCTAGAAAAAAAACTAAAAAATACTTGTCCCCGTAGTTTTTTTTGTTAGAAATCCAAATTTAATTTGCAAATTTGTTTTGGTGCTTAGAGAAGCGAGATACAGGCACCAACTTCATTTTTTCAAATGGGGAGGTGTGGTTTTTATTTAAGAAATAGATTCCTCTATTTTTTGTAAGAAAAATTTACTTAAACGGTTTTTTTCTTTTAGCGGTATTTTACAAGTTATGAATGAAAACATGATTCTTATAAGAAATTTCAAAATGATAACGGTTAGAGATGAATAGACATGCTCTTTCCTGCCAATTGTAATCTTACGACCAAAGAAATACATCTCTTATAGTGGAGGCCAGTTCGAGCAAGATCTGTAATTAATGAGGAGTAAAATTTATAATAAAATAGTACTTTTCTTCTTATTCAATCAAAAAACCGTTATAATATCATTTTGAAATTTCTTATAGGAATCATGTTTTCATTCATAACTTGTAAAATATCGCTCACAGAAAAAAAACCGTTCAAGTAAATTTTTCTTACAAAAAATAGAGGAATCTATTTCTTAAATAAAAACCACACACCCCCATTTTGAAAAATGAAGTTGGTGCCTGTATCTCGCTTCTGGAAGCACCGAAACAAATTTACAAATTAAATTTAGATTTCTAACAAAAAACTACAGGGATACGTATTTTTTAGTTTTTTTTCTAGCTATCTTAGTTTCCGAGAAAAAGTCGTTATCCATATACCTTGTGACAATCCTGTATAGGTCTATCACTTTCATTTGAAACATTTTACCGAGAAAATTCATTTTTATTGGGATCCCGGGTGAAGGGCTTTCTTCTAAAGTGCTATTCCAATATGCTACATTATACAATTTCACCATATATATAAAATTAATTAGAATCAAATGTGTTGCGAAAATTCCGAGTTTAAAGAATATCGATTGATAGGAAATGCCATTTTACTGAACAGTTTTCTACTATTTTCTCTATAAAAAAAAATCTGGTGTGAAACCCTGATTAAACTCTTACAACAACTTTCTCTTACGCCTGTCCTCAAAATTATAATTGACAAATGATATAGTTTGTGTACCAAATATAACGAAATTCGTCAAAAACTGACAAAACTTTTCAGTAAATGCGCACTTCCGGTTTACTAATTTTCTTAAAACTTGGAATTTTGGCCATCTATTTATTTCTAATTAATCTTGTTTGGATAGTAGAATTATATAATCAACTATGATACCACTTTAGGGGAAGCTGTAACCCCATCACTCCCCTAAAAGTACCCTTAAATGAATTTTCCCCGAGAAATGTTTTTAATAAAAGATGTAGATCTTTGGCATGTTTAGTTTATATACGAGTTTCAAGAAAATCGTCGGAGCCATTTTGAGAAAATCGCGAAAAAGTGAAAAAAATCATTTAGTAAAGTGTTCAAACAAACGCACTTTCGGTTATCCGATTTTTCAAACTCGGAATTTCAACAACCTATTTAATTCTTATTAACATTATTAAGAAGGCAGAATTGTCTAATAAACTGAAATAACACTTTAGATGGAAACCTAACCCGACACCTCCCCCGGAAGTGCCTTAAATGAATTTTCCAGGAGAAATGTTTCAAATAAAAGTTGTAGCTCTTTGTATGTGTAGTTGATATAACAAGTTTAAAGAAAATCGTCGCAGCCATTTTTGAGAAAATCACAAGAACGTAAAAAAAAAAAAAACTAGTAAAGTGGTACTTCCGGTTGAGGGATTTTGACAGATAACGCACCGTCAGATCCCATGGTGATACCTAAACGTAATATCAAGTTTGAACTTTTTACGGTTTTTCGTTTTTGAGCTATGCTGCTCACATACACACAAGACACACACACACACACACACAAACACCATTTGCTAAAAACCAGTTTTTTAGACTCAGGGGTCCTCAAAGCGGATATTTCCGGTGAAAACTCGATATAGAAAATTTGGCACGATTACAATACTTCCTCTTACAAAGACTAAGAGAAAATTAACAAGGAATTTCTTTAAACTGTTATATAAATACAGGTGGAAGTTGTCACCTCTCACTGTTATTTGAATTTTGTTCCCCGAGAAAATTGATTTCAGATGTATTCTATGGAGCTGTTAGATGGCGTCTCTCAACGGTGTCATTCTATTACAGCTTCACCAACCGAGATATGATGTAGATTGTGTAGAGCCAAGTTTAAACTTTCTATTGAATTTATAGTTACATGTTTTAATTAGCTGGGAATTAGCAGATTATCTGATTAAGTGGAAATACAGGTGTTCGTTTACTAAACAAATATATGGTAGTTGATTATATTTTAGAGTCAGTGTTTTGTAGAAGCAACAATTGTGTATTGTAAAGTTTGCAAGCTATGTTGACAGTGTGCGCTTGCAAAAGTTTCATCTGTTTGCGACTAGCGCTCACTCACTCTACTTACCTGTATTCCAACATGTTTACTTTCTATTGCAAACCGTACGTAGATGGAATATTTTAATTCATTATCAGAATTTATATGTTACTATCAACTCTATTGAAGATTGCTTCTGTGCTACATAAAATTGTTCAAACAACATGAATTAAGTTTCATGTTCGAATGAGTTAAACCACTATTGGTATTGCTGGGTATTGCCCTTAGTGGTTGATCTTAAAAAAAAAAACAAGAAAACACCAGTTCTCTTGTTGCAGATACTAGTACTGTCAGTCACAAATTTACTTTAAACTTTAAATATTTACTCACTTTTTTTCCAGGATGAGATCATTGGTATCATTGAATTTGCAGCATCGTGGAAGATAGGCAGCGAGAGATTAAACATAGCAAGATACCCGAACACGCGGTTATAGAGGACGGACGAGTTGGCCAAGGTGGGATCTACATTACCATTTTGTGGTCTCGAGCTAGCAGCGTCACCAAACAATTTTGCGACAGAAAAGTTAAGCAATGGAGAGAAACAGAATTGGAGTAGCACTGCTATCTCCATGCTAAATAAAACTTTTGGGGCTTGAAGTATTTTATCTTCCTGTACAGGATACAATTGAAAGTCCTGGTAGGTGTATTGAATGCACACGCTTGAATTAGGTAGTTTTTACACAAAATAGTCTAGAACGTCTAGTACTTTGTGCCAGAATTGTGATGATGGAGTCAGGGAAGAGATATATCACTACCTAGTTCAGTGAAAATGATGAAAATATGTGAAATTTTAGAGGGAATCCTAACGCCAACCTTCACTCACAATGGATTTTCACGCATAAATAAAAGTTAAAGCAAGTTTTATGTTAGTGTTATACCAAGTTTAAATAAAAACGATTCAGCCATTCTCGAGAAGATAGCAAAAAACTAGAAAATCTAGTAAGCTAAGTGATATTTCCGGTCGACCGATTTTAAACAAAATCTTACTGTTGCGTCCTCAGGTAGCACATAAACGAAATATCAAATTTCAGCACTCTGCAATTTTCCGTTTTTGGGTTATGCTGGCCACACACACCAAACAATTTTAGTAACACCTTGTAGTGGTTAAGGCGCTAGCTTCATGCACCGTAGATCGTAGGTTCAACTCCCGCAAAGCTGTTTTAATTTTTTTCAAAGATTGAAAGATGCCGCTTAGTGCTGTTTGAGACTGCTATTGACTAGTTAATGTAAAATCTAAAAGTGGTAATCTACTTAAAGCTTATAAAGAAGATATTGGTAAATCTGTTAGTGAACTTACATCAATATTTCATGAATTCAAGTCTGAATTGGCTAAAAAAGTAGAAAAGAGAAGCGTAGATGAGCGAGAGGTTATATCAGGTAAACATTTAACTTATTCTTATTCTGGCGTCCTAACTCTGCAAACAAGTTTAATAATTTTCATAATAACCCTAGATATAAAGGTATTGTTAAACCTAAAATAGAAATTAACCCAGATCAATCAATGAAAAATCATTAAAGAGTAAATCAATCTTCAAGAACTAAAAATTGGAGTTACACGTTTTAAAAAGCTTGAAAAATGATAACATTATTTTAGAAACTGACAGTAAACATGGGGCTGATAAACTGTGCAATCATATCAATGCAGTTTGCTCTGCGGAATTCAGGGCTATACAGATTAGTAAAAGCAAGCCTTCATTGATTATCTTAAATATTCCTGAAGATATCACACAAGAGAACATATGGATGTATGAGCAATCAAAACCCTGAATTAAACATAAATGAAGGTGACGCTGTAGCTAAGAAAATTATAACTAACAAGAAAACAAATAAGAGACACTGTGTAATTGAATTAATTCCGAACTTTTTAGAAAAATATTGCAAACGAGGTTAAAGTTAATGTGGGAAATATGTGTAGGGTTACAGAATATATTGCTCTCAATCGTTGCTTCACTTGTAATAAAGTCAATCATTCAGCTCAAAATTGCAAAGGTTCTCTCACATGCCCACTAAGTAGCGGCGATCATAAATTAACTGATTGCAAAGTAGGAAAATCAGAATATTCTTGTTCTAACTGGAAAAATCCTAATCATTATAATAAAAATAAACACAATGTTGATCACTCTGCACTAGACTTGAACTGCCCCACACGACTGGAAAAAATTCGTCCAAAAAAACTAAATGTGGATTATGAGGTCTAAAAATATATATTTACTCCGCGATATTAGTAAACAGAATAATATACAATGTTTTCAAGTGAACTTACAAAGATCAAAGGCGGCCACAAATAACTTAATACAGGTAATGGTAAATAATTATGTTGATCTAGCTTTTATTCAAGAGCCTTACAATAGAAATAATACTATCGTTGGCTTTCCCAATACTTTTAGGATTTTTAATGCTGGTGTTGGTAGAAACGTGCCGCTATCGTGGTATATAATCGTAATATAGATATGTTTACTTAGCCAGTGTTCTAGTGAAGATCATGTCTTAGTGGAAATTAATCATAATAATGATAAATTATATCTATTATCTTCATATTTAGAAATAAATAACGACATAAACATAGATTTACAAACTATGAATGATTTGCTCAACCATATCAATAAAAAAAAAAGTTGTAATAGGAGTGGATAGTAATGCACATTCCTTTACTTGGTTTGATAAAAAGACTGACTCTAGAGGTCGTTTGTTAGAGGAATTTTTAGCTGAAAATTCCTTGATAACTTTAAATAATAATAAAGGTGTGCCAACTTTTCAAACCATCAACGGTAAAAGCAGTGTCGATGTAACAGTTGTATCTCTGTCTGCTTTAAATAAAATTATTAACTGGAATGTAGATCTGATTGAAAGTGCCTCTGACCACAAAATAATTAGCTTTACCATTGCTACATCTCATTCCAAATTTTCGCTTAACGCAGGTAATTTTCGTTATAAATTAGTTAAAGAAAAAAAGGATAAGTTTCTTAATGAACATTGCAAAGATTATCGCGACTTCTCTATTCAGATGGTTCTATTAATCTTGATCCTACCCAAATAGACTCTGACCTTTCTGACTTGATTCGAATCTCGGGCACATTAAATAATTTTTTAACTATCTTCTTTGAAATCATCTCTGAAGCCTGTAATTCAGTACTTTGTATTAAGAAGAAACTCGATAAAAAAATATTAAAAAGAACAGTTCCTTGGTGGAATACGGAACTTACTAATCAACGGAAAGAAGGTTTGAGATTGAGAAGATTGTACCAAAGAACCAGAAATGATGTGCAACTTCGTGACATTAGAAAAAGAGAATATACTATTCAGAAACAAATTTATTCAAATATGTTGAGAACATCAAAAATGAAATCATGGGTTGAATACCGCAATAGTGTATGCAAAGAAAACCCTTGGAACTCAGCGTTTAAAATTGTCGCTGGTAAATTAAAGGCCCAACCTGTTTTATCAACTTTTAAAAAATCAGATAATACTTACACCACCGGAATTATTGATACACTTGAAACATTAATTGATTGCTTTTTCCCAAAGGACGACCCGTCATTAGATACTGATTACCATAAAAGTGTTAGACTTTTAGCAAACCAAACAGTTGACACTGAAGACGATGTTTCTTTCTCAAATGAAAAAAAAAAAACAAGCTTTACACTCCTTCAACAACAAAAAAATCACCAGGAGAGGATGGTTTTACCAGTGAAATCTTAGTTGCTATACAAGAATTGTTCCCCATTTCTTTTTATAGCATATAATTAATTAAACGAAAAAGAAACATATAAAAATAAAATAAAATAAATAATAAATGTGGTCCATGTTAGTGGAATATAATGTATGATCCAGATCTGGAGATTATCGTATCCAGATCCTCTGAGGCTGAGCCTATGCGAATGATTTGTTAATAATGATGCAGATAAGGAAGGGCTTGGTGCCGAATGGAAGATTATTAACGAATGTCAGTATAAATGTGTTGCCTTTCCAGACAGATTTTGCTCGCCTCACCTACCCCCCCTCGCCTTCTACCTTCCAACCTTCCTGGCCATGATCCACCACCCCCCTCGACCGCCCTAGTTACCCCTCTCCCACCAAATGACCCCCCTCCCCTCCCCCAACCTATTCCCAACTTTTCCCCCACCCCTCCCCCTCCCCTTTTCCTGTAGGCGAAGAAATAATAAAAATTAATTTTTTTTTTTGCTGAGGTCAGCAAAAGCGATCTCACAACCTTCGTCATCCAAGTCCATCACTTACACCACTCAGCTATAGTGGTAACTTGGCAATAGTAGTTTTCTTTAGATCCTTATACCTCACCCACATACTTCTCCCTCATCTCTCACATATCCTTTCTATCTCTCTCTCTCTCTCTATAGATATATAAAATATATACACAGAGACTTAAAGAGAGGCTCTGCCCCACGTACCCCAGGCCAGGGTTCATTAACCTGTATTTTTCCATTCGTACAAAAGTTTATTAACCTCTATGTGTGCACAATGTTTGCGATGTAATTCCTAATTATAATATATATTTTTTTTTTTTTATTTATTTATTGACAAATACTTATGTAACTTTTTTTTTTTTTTGGTAAACAATAAACTAAAACTTAATCTATGGTTCCTTCTCATCTATTTTTATCGATCAAGTATATTGACATTTAATACAGTATACATGATTTATGAGTCACTTACCTGTGTAAGGTTTTTGGTAAGCAATTTACAAGTTAATCTCCATTTTCCTTTCTTTTTTTTTATCGATCATTATATATTTATAGAATCCAATATATCGGTTATTTTTTTTTTTTTGGCACAGTTTAAAGTTGTTGGACCTGTTATCGACGAAATAGTTAATAATACGTTTTATCGAACTAATTGTTTATGCAATTAAAGAAAGGAAAAAAAGCTAGTGATTTAATAACTGGTGTATCTCAATTTACATACCAAATTCCGCATATTTAATCACTAGACAGATACTTCGTTTTTTTTTGGTAAACAGATGAGTTGTTTTTTTTTGGTAAACAATAAACTAAAACTTAATCTATGGTTCCTTCTTATACACCATACTTATCTATTTTTATCGATCAAGTATATTGGCCATTTAATACAGTATATTGATTTATGAGTCACTTACCTGTGTAAGGTTTTTGGTAAGCAATTACAATTAATTTCCATTTTCCTTCTTTAAGAAAAATCTATTTAACCTATTATACAAAACACAACGAGGACAGCCGAACTACAGAGCCGATAATAACCGAACAGTCCTTATTTTTTTTTTTTTTTTAAACACATACACAATATACAATCATTTGTAATTAAGTTGTCCAAGTTTTCTAATAATAACCACAGTCCAAATCGTTCGTTAGTAGGTTTTACTTTTCTTCCATAGAGCTGAGAAACACTTAACACTTTGTGCGAGCCCATGTTGTCTCTGCCGATGACCGTTTAACACTTAATTACAAAGGACTCCACTATGAGTTAAATCTCCACTTTCCTTTTAAGATAATTTTTTGTTTTGTTTATCGATCAACTATATTTATAGAATCTAATATATCGTTTTCTTTTTGGTACTGCTTAAAGTCGTTGGATCTGTTATCTAACGCAATGTACGACGAAATAGTTAATAATATGTTTTGTCGAACTAATTGTTTATGCAATTAAAGAAAGGGGGGAAAAAAAAAGCTAGTGTTTAACCAGAGATTAATAACTGTTGTATCTCAATTTACGTATCAAATTCCACATATTTAATCACTTTTCTAATCAAAAACGTACTCAATTTACACACATATTTCCGTCAATTCTTGCAAAGAAGAGATGTAAGTTTTCGGTTAGAAATGTAGAAAGTGCCTATCTTACAAATTGACATGTAAGAAATAAAAGTAAGAATAGCGATTTATGCGTACATATTAAAACTAGTAATTTAAATGGAACTTATATATTTTTAAACACTTTTTATTAGAGCAAAAGTAATTTTCTCTAGAGATAACTACTGTAAGTTTGCAGTTAAAATTGTAAAAGTCGAAAGTGCGTATCTTAGAGCTTAACATGTAAGAAATAAAAGCAAGAATTGCGGTATATACGCATTTATTAAAACTAGTAATTTAACTGGAATTTATATGTTATACATGTTTAAACACTTCTTATTTGAGCAAAAGTAATTTCTCTCTAGAGATAGTTTGCGGAGTTTCGCAGTAATATCTTACTACAGTAGTATTTTTCTGTAGTCTTTTTACAGGAGTAAGTCTAATTCCACCACAGTGGAAAGCTGATCCTACACAGATAATGTAATTTCCAAAAAAAAAAAAAAATCTTCTATCGAATTAATTGTTTGTACAATTAAACAAATTACTTAAAGAAAGGAAAACTTAGTGGAACCAGTAGTCTTTTTATCTCAATTTAGGTACAAAATTCCCCTACATTTTTGCAATCTAAGAAGCACTCAATTTACGTACTTAACTCCCCCAAAATAGTGATCAGTTTCCAATTTAACTGGTAAATGAATTATTCTATATTTTTGTAATCTAATAAGTATTCAATTTACATATATAATTCCATTAGAGAATTTAATAAATTAATGGGATTTATACCATAACTAGATAGAAGTAACTTCCTTAGTGAGTAACAGATTGATATTCGCTCCTAGAGTTATGGATGTGCAAATGACGAATGATTAGACAGTAGAGAATGTATTGTGTTAAATGTCTTTGGTCAGGTCAAAATGTAAAATCACTGCACAAAGCAAAGTTGGACTACAATTAAATCTGTCGAATAACCAAGAAAAACAAAGATATACAAAAGAATATATTGCACTAAAACATTCGTAAGTTATCGTATTGTGAATTGGAATAACAGTTTTGCTAGTAATTTCCAAGTTCTTCCTCAACCTTTCTAAATATGTAACAACTTCTTCTGCCATCTTACATTCTTAAACAGGCATAGGATATTATGCGCTAAAAAACATGTTACTTTTTAATAAAAGAATATTGGAACAAGTTAAACCATTATAAGTTTCTAATCTGGGGAAATGATTGCATTATATCCAAATTCGAAATCTTCTGTTTTGTAGCCATTGTCTAATGTCTATTAGTCCAAGAAAAACACAGATATATAAACATATATTGCACTAAAACATTCTTAAGTTATCGCATGGCAATTATTGTGGATTGCAATAACAGTTTTGCTAGTAATTTCCAAGTTCTTTCCTCAACCTTTCTAAACATGTAACAGCTAAGAAATAAGTTTCTAATCTGGGGAAATTATATCCGAGTTCGAAATCTTCTGTTTTGTAGCCATTGTCTAATGTCTATTAGTCCAAGAAAAACACAGATATACAATAGAATATAAACATATATTGCACTAAAACATTCTTAACTTATCGCATGGCAATTATTGTGGATTGCAATAACAGTTTTGCTAGTAATTTCCAAGTTCTTTCCTCAACCTTTTTTAAACATGTAACAACTAAGAAATAAGTTTCTAATCTGGGGAAATTATATCCAAGTTCGAAATCTTTGTTTTGTACCCATTGTCTAACGTCTATTAGTCCAAGAAAAACACAGATATACAATAGAATATAATACAGTATATTGCACTAAAAACAGTCTTAAGTTATCGCATGGCAATTATTGTACATTGCAATAACAGTTTTGCTAGTAATTTCCAAGTTCTTTCCTCAACCTTTCTAAACATGTATCCCTACAACTTGTTCTACTGTCTTAAATTGTTAAACAGGCATACTGATATTATGCACTAAAAAATATGTTACTTTTTAATCGAAGAATATTGGAACAAGTTAAACCAATGTTTGCATAGTATAGGAAATGGGAAAATGATTGCATTATATCCAAATTCGAAATCTTCTGTTTGGAATTTAGACATTTCTACCAACACTAACGTCTATTAGTCCAAGAACAACACAGATATACACAGAATATAATACAGTATATTGCCCTAAAACAGTCTTAAGTTATCGCTTGGCAATTATTGTGCATTGCAATAACAGTTTTGCTAGTAATTTCCAAGTTCTTTCCTCAACCTTTCTAAACATGTATCCCTACACCTTGTTCTACTGTCTTAAATTGTTAAACAGGCATACTGATATTATGCACTAAAAAATATGTTACTTTTTAATCGAAGAATATTGGAACAAGTTAAACCAATGTTTGCATAGTATAGGAAATGGGAAATGATTGCATTATATCCAAATTCGAAATCTTCTGTTTGGAATTTAGACATTTCTACCAACACTAACGTCTATTAGTCCAAGTACAACACAGATATACACAGAATATAATACAGTATTTTGCCCTAAAACAGTCTTAAGTTATCGCTTGGCAATTATTGTGGATTGCAATAACAGTTTTGCTAGTAATTTCCAAGTTCTTTCCTCAACCTTTCTAAACATGTATACCTACAACTTGTTCTACTGTCTTAAATTATTAAACAGGCATACTGATATTATGCACTAAAAAATATGTTACTTTTTAATCGAAGAATATTGGAACAAGTTAAACCAATGTTTGCATAGTATAGGAAATGGGAAATGATTGCATTATATCCAAATTCGAAATCTTCTGTTTGGAATTTAGACATTTCTACCAACACTAACGTCTATTAGTCCAAGTACAACACAGATATACACAGAATATAATACAGTATATTGCCCTAAAACAGTCTTAAGTTATCGCTTGGCAATTATTGTGCATTGCAATAACAGTTTTTAAACAAACAAAAAATACTGCAAACATACAAGTGTCTGGTCCCCAAACTTGTTGTAATTGGTACCGATTAGAAATATAAATATATTCTATAGTCATTTGGAAGAAAATAGTCAAAATATTCCCCCCAAAAAAAAAAAAAAAATCATTATTAGTTCTGTTTAATGTTTTAACTTGTTTTTATTAGACGGAAATTATAACACAGAAGTATTTTTGCTTAGTCAGATCGCATTCCTACACCTTCTTACGAGCCCTGGCACACACACACACACACACATACGCGCACGCGCGCACTACATGCTGTTAAGTGAATAATTGACAGAAATAAAAAAAAATACATGTTTTTCTATTTTTGCAATACAAAAGAAAGGAAATAATTGCAACCATTAAAAGTAAAAATTGATCACCGTTATCTCTATTATTTTTCTCTCATAATACATAGATGTGTACGGTTCTATTATAAATAACACAAACATAATATTTTGTTTAATTACAAAATCCATACCTTATACTATAATCTTGGTAATAATATACATAATTTACACACACACACACACACACACACACACACACAAATCTTTTTATGTCTACTGGCAGAGTATGTTTTAACTTATCTAAATTGTCAAAATTTATAGTCAAAATCTAAAGCTAAGTCTTGCATTTCTCTTACTAACCAGCAATGTCTATTTCTATAAGGAACTAGTTTAAGGCCTACCAAAATTACTGCTTCTAACCGGTTGCACTCAGAAACTTTAACACGACCTCTTATTTCTTTATCGTTCTCCTGTTGTGTTGAAAGCGGTACCTTGTATATTTTTCCTGTGCAAAATTCCATCTTCTCTATTTTGGCAAACGAGTGTCCATTGTAACTTGTTACACCAGTAAATGTTAAAAATGGTTTCTCTCGGTAGGTGAGGAAATTATATCCAACCCATTTTTCGGTATTATAATGTAACCATTTTCTTTATTACAATAGGCACTATTTTTTTTGTTTTTGTTTTTGTTTTTGTGGTACCGTTTTAGTTCTTGCACTCTTCTTTTTCTGCATATATAAAAGTTCTTTTTGTTGTTTACGGTAAACACCAGTTGTGTCCAAAGTTTTGCAATGTGGTTTAATATTTTTAAATTCTGTCAACTCGTTTTCCACCAGTTGCTTGTATTCCTCTTTCTGTAGTTTTTTCTGTATATAGTCTATCTTCCTTCTTTTTAAATCCACCTAGTTCTAAGTGTCGTTTCTTTACCCATACATGGGAGTTCTATTTCTTTTACTGTATATGGCAATAGCCTACCAGCTCTCTTCCTTAAGACATGGTACCAATCCTGTCTTTTCGATATCTATGGTATGGTATAAAACAGTGTTTCAGTGTTTTGAGAAATACGCATTTAATGTAACATTTTTGCACAACTAAGTGTCGTTTCTTTGCATATGGTACATACATTAGAGGTGGGAGTTCTATTTCTTTTACTGTATATGGCAATAGCGTGTTGGTTATGTTAGCTCTCTTCCGTTAAGACATGAAAAAAAATTACATTATTGGTAGAGACCAATCCTGTCTTTTCGATATCTACACTTCCTGGTATGGTAGAAAAAAGTGTTACAGTTTTTGAGAAATACGTTTCCCCAACGTTTTTAATGTAACATTTTTGCGCAATCTGTACAATATCTTTGTTTACACAATCTTCTACAATATAATATATAATTAACTGGTAGAGAGTTAAAACGAAATGTCGAAACAACATAATTTATCATTTTTTTTTCCTCTCTGTTCTTGGTATTTTCCGGTAGGTTTAAATGTATACCAGTCAACTTTCGTGTGTTCTTATTCGCCCAATATACATACTGTAACAAATTATTAAATACAAGGCAACAACTGTTCTGTAAAGTGCCTGTTAGCCTTGTCCACATCTTTTGCAAAAGAAACAGAATACATTGGAGCTTGACGGAAATAACGTTTACTACTTCCCAATAGGGATAAACAGTCTTCCAGAGGGTTGTACATATCGTCGGTTGCTTTGTAATAATTTTCCAATACAGTAGTTATAAATTGTAGCTTCTAGTCTTGTAATACCATGTTCTTTGGTAGAAGTAGACGAACATGTTTCTTTTAATCTTGTATCCGAACAATTTACAAAATCTGTAATATAATTGCCGATTTTCTTATTAACACCCTGACTTGTTATTTTGACAAATAAACTTATTGCATATTTTAACTGTTGCGTTAGAAGTTAACCAAGTTAAACAGTTCTTACTCAACTGTTTTATCGCTATCCACAAATTACATTACACTCGTTCTTATACTCTCCTTGGTAGCAAAAGTTAAAGTTATTGGTTAAATAACTACCCATTTCTGTTTTATTAAATATTCCAGCAAAGTCCTGTATTATATCCAAATCCATTAGGTAGTAATCTTCCTCTTTTAGTCGGTTTAAATAATTCTTGAAATTTTTTCAGCTGATTCTCCAATTTTACATCTGACAACTCGACTTTGTATGGTATACATACTGGGTTGTTATATTTTTTTTTTTTCCTTCTAATTTCCTTCTAAACAATTAGGTTTTTTCCATTTCCATAGCAGTCTTCCAAAGCACATATTTTAACAAGCATTATATTGTCGCAAAAACGGGTCTGTATCTTCCATAGAGCTGAGAAACACTTAACACTTTGTGACAGCCCATGTTGTCTCTGCAGATGAATAAGGACTGGTCGACCATTTTCGGCTCTGTAGTTCGGCTGTCCTCGGGGTGTTTTGTGTAATAGGTTTAGGTTTACACGTAGACAAAATTAGGCAAAGGTTTGGTTTTGGTAAGGTACGCAAAATAAAGATTTAGCCGCAACCGAAAAATGTACATTCCCAGTTTACCAGTCTTGTAATTGTTTACCAGTCCCCTGTAAAATGTACAGGGATTGTACATTTTTCGGTTGCGGCTAAATCTTTATTTTGCGTACCTTACCAAAACCAAACCTTTGCCTAATTTTGTCTACGTGTAAACCTAAACCTATTACACAAAACACCCCGAGGAC
>JAAEAF010007067.1:0-19359 GCA_011037195.1 Triatoma infestans
ATCCATATATATCAGAGTTGATGAGAAACAAATTTTGTGAAAGATTGTTTTGTGTGTGTATTGTATCTGTCTATATCTATATATATATAGTTATACACACTTATAGGTTGAGAATGAGAAATGAGAAGATAGTTATGTTCCCAACGCTCCAACCATCATCCCTAATGAGAAATTACCAGAGCTGGCAAAATATTCATGTCATCATTAGGAGAGTTGCTTGTGTACTGCTGCACACACACACACACACACACACACAATACACACATAGCGCTGTAAGTTCCCCTATTGTTTAGCCGAATCTCCGCTAGAGTCTAAACTTCATAATAATACTAAAAACAAAAAAGTATTTTACTGCTTATTACTGCTATATTTTATTGATTACTTAGAAGTATTGCGATCTTATTTCAAATTTTTGTAAGTTGACTCCCTCCCCCCCAAAAAAAACAGTTTTGAGGTTCGTTGAGTAGGAAAATTTTTTTTAGCGAATAGTCTTTAAGTGTGCCTGCCATGTGGGGTGTTTTTGTAGGTGAGAAAAGAATTAAAAAAAAAAAAAAAACCTGGTGTGAAACACTCAGACAACTTTCTCTTACTCATATTCCCAAAATTACGAGATTGACATATTTTATAGTTGGAGTACCAAATTTAATGAAATTCGTTGAAAACTGAAAAAACTGTTTAGTAAAAGCGCATTTCCGGTTTACTATTTTCTTGAAATTCTAAATTTTGCCCATCCATTTATTTCTAATTAATTTTCTTTGGATGATACAATTGATAATCAACTATGCTAGCACTCTGGAGAGAAACATAACCCCACCCCTCCCTTAAAAGTGCCCTTAAATGAATTTTCCCAGAGAAATGTTTTAAACAAAAGCTGTAGATCTTGGTATGCTTAGTTTATATAGGATGTTTCAAGAAAATCGTCGAAGCCATTTTTGACAAAATTGCGAAAAAGTGAACAAATCATTTAGTAAAGTGGTAAAGTAAACGCACTTCCGGTTATCCGATTTTTTCAAACTCGGAATTCAACAATTTTAATTTAATTAATTATTTAGATGACAGAATTGTCTAATAAACTGAAATAGCACTTAGATAAACCCTAAACCCACCCCACCCCATAAGTGCCCTAATGAATTTTTCCCCAGAGAAATTTTCAAATAAAAATTGTAGCTCTTTGTATGTGTAGTTGATATAACCAAGTTTAAAGAAAATCGTCGAAGCCATTTTTGAGAAACTTGCAAAAAAGGGAAAAAAAACTTGTAAAGTGTTACTTCCGGTTGAGGAATTTTGACAGATAACGTACTGTCAGATCCCATGGTGATACTAAATGGAATATCAAGTTTCAACTTGCTACGATTTTTCGTTTTTGAGTTATGGTGTTCACATACACATATACACACACACAGGCCATTTGCTAGAAACCACTTTTTTGGACTCAGGGGTCCTCTAAACGGATATTTCCGGTGAAACTCGATATCGAAAATTCGATACAATTACAATAATTCCTCTTACTAGGAGTAAGAGAAAGTAAAAAAATCTGGTGTGAACTACTCACACAACTTTCTCTTGCTCCTGTTCTCAAAATTATAATTCATCAATGTTATAATTTGTGTACCAAATTTAATGAGATTCGTCGAAAACTGAAAAAACTGCCCAGCAAAAGCGCACTTCCGGCTTACTAATTTTCTTAAAACTTGGAATTTTGGCCATCTATTTATTTCTAATTAATTTTGTTTGGATGATAGAATTGTATAATCAACTATGATACTACTTTAGAGGAAGCTGTAACCCCTCCCCTCCCCTAAAAGTGCCCTTTAATGAATTTTTCCAGAGAAATGTCTTAAATAAAAGATGTAGATCTTTGCATTTTATTTTGTATACGAAGGTTCAAGAAAATCGTCGAAGCCATTATTGAGAAAATCGCAAAAACGTAAAAAACCAACTAGTAAAGTGGTACTTCCGGTTGAGGAATTTTGACAGATAACGTAGTGTCAGATCCCATGGTGATACCTAAACGGAATATCAAAAAATAACTCTAAACGTAATTCTGAAAAAAAGTCGCACTTCCGATGGACCAATTTTCATCAAATTGGGAGTTCTAGTATTGCTTGTAATGCACCTTAATATTATATCGTCGGCAGAATCCTATATTGTAATCAAGTAGTGTACTTTAGAGGAAAGCTTGAGGTTATTGCATCCCCAGAAACCCCCCCCCCAAAAAAAACGTTTCCAATAAAAGTTACATATTTTTTAAATGAGTACAAATATATCAAGGTCAAGAAAAATCTTCAGCGAAGTTTTCGAGAAAATAGATTTGTGCCCGCAGAACCCTCCAAAACTCAGTTTTTCTAGAATAAAAATGTGGTCTGAAACACTCACACGACTTTCTCTTCTTAATCCTCTTAATACAATTATATACAACATGACGAACAGTTTCGTTAAACTTCAAATTTTACGTATTTGTCCTCACATAAATATAGAGATTGTGGGGCGGGGGGGAGATAAGTACCTCGTTTAGTCGTTTTCGAAAAAAAAATCCAAAAAATTAAAAAAAAACTATCCTAAAAAGTCGCACTTCCGGTTAACCGATTTTCTTTCAAATTTGGAATTCTATCAATGTTTCAATGTGTATTAGTATTATCTAAGTGGTAAAACCATATATTACACTGAAGTGGGTATTTTAAAGGAAAGCATAACGTTACTGGTATCCCAGATCCCCCTCCCCCAAAATCAATTTTCCTGGGAAAATGTTTCAATTAAAAGCGACACGTATTTCTAGATAGTATACAAAGTTAAAAAAAAAAATCGTTGGAGCCATTTTAGAGAAAATTACGATAAACTGAAAGAAAAAAGAAACATTCAATAAATTCGTACTTCCGGTTAAGGCATTTGAAAAAAAAAATTCACTATTAGATCTTGTGATTTACCGTAAGAAAAAGTGATGTCAACACAATGGCTCATAGTGATATTCAGGACCTTATTGTCACAGAGACTATCTCTATGTGTGCAGTGAATGTACTGGAATGGAAAATAACAATGAATTACTATAAATAACCTTCTCTCACAAGAGGTAAACAAGTGTTGCCAACTGTAAATTGGTATGAATATAATATTGTTTAAAGAAACTCAAGGGAATATAACCCACGTTTTATATATATAGTCAAACTTATCACAGTTCTACACACACATGACGTCATATCAAATCTTATTACAAACACAATTCATTTATTCAACTTAATACACTTCAATAAATTCTCAATATTTTACTGTCTGCAACATAAACGAAGTAAATAAATTTTACATGTTTTTCTTACTTTTTAAAGACCTTTTTTAACGATTTTGTTTACTTTCTCTTACTATTTTGATAGAAGTTATTATAGTGAACGTAAAAAATTTACGAAATTGAGCATTCACCGGCAATAAATGTTTTTTAGCGAATTTTTTGTGTGTGTGTTAATAAAATATCTCAAAACAGTAAAAAGAATTCAGAAGAATCTGCCACGCTTCCGCCCGTCATTGCCATGTGAAAAAGAGTCCTTCGGGGTTAATGTTGTCTCTAATACTAAAGTAACTATTTCTAATGTTGTTTCCAGCAAATTGATGAAATTGTTATTATAAAGGAAAGCTTAACACCCCAGCGTCCCAATTCCTAAACTCAATTTCGAAAGTTTGACACGTTCGCAATACTTCCTCTTACCACTGTAATAGGATCCGAAGGGAGAGATCTAAAGCAGAGACACACACACACACACACAAAATTCACAGTCTCACTCGCTAATTAAGCCAGACTAGAGTGGGCGACTCCTATTTAAATACATCTGCGCTAGCCTACAGGGGACAGCCTTTAGAACAGTTTATACAGCAGTTACAACCAACTACTACCCTTCTAAAGTTACTCACTCTAAATCTAGTCGCTACAATTCTCTATATTCGTGTAATGTCTTGGCAGTTTGTGTTACTTTCTCATTATACAGTGTTCAGCATTATTTCCAGTTTAATTCTTCTTATAAACCCAATTCTCTCCTCCTCATACCCATTATACTAGGGTTAAGAGGAAATAAAAAGTAAATAAATTGCGCCAATGATGGATTATTACCGACTTGATGTTATAATGGGAATCAATAAGATATGGAAATTTGTATTCTGTTTATTTTAATTTTAAAATAATATGTGGTATTATGAAGAATCTAACTGAGTATGGTTTATTAGTTGGCAGAGAAAAAAACGATAATATGATATACATATATAAAAGTGAGAAACGTGTATGTATAATAAATAGGATAGTCCATACAGCATCCAGCATGCCACAGAACCAATCTTGCTGACATTTCTCCACCTCCTCATGCACATTCATTCCCCGAGAGGGGACAGATTAATCCGGACATATCAACTGACCTGGCATGCTCATCCTTTATGTATATTTCGCATATTAGAGACACGCACATATATATACACACACACACGCGCAGAAAAAAAAACATTTCAAAATATATATACATATATAAATTATAACTCGTTAATCTCTTTAACACTTTTTCTCTCTAGCTTGTTCAAATATTTTACATTTTCAAGCTTTAACTCAATTTTCCTCAGGTGTTTGATTGATAAATGAATTCTCACTATAAAAAAAAACACCACTAAATTATCTTCCGTTTCACTTGATTTTAAAAATAAGTAACTTACCGGAAACAAATGATTTGAGGTCTCCTGAGTATGAAAATTATGTTTTTTATTTTTTTTACTTTCTCTTTATAGCTAACAAGAAGAAGTATTACGATCCTGACAAATTTTCGAAATTTGAGTTTTCACCGGAAATATTCAGCGAACAAAATATTCTCAATAACTAAAAATTGCAGGAAGCTTAAAATCGGTATTCCGTTTAGGAACTAGACCCGCATCTGACCGGAATCTATCAACCGGAAGCGTGACTTTTTTACTCAAGGTTTTTGTATTTCAGTTTTTCGCGACTTACCACGAAAAAAAACAGCTCCAACGATTTTCTTTAAGCTTCATCAAAATTGCTCAACCAGAAATGTAACTTTATTGGAAAGGTTTCTAAGTTTTTTGTTTTAATTTTCCAGAATTTTTTTTCAGTGGGAGAGGATTTTTCATGTAACAGTTTGCGACTCTCCCCAATATCTATATTTGTGTGTAATCCTAAGGGCCACCTCATGTTAAATAAAAAAAATTCAAGTTTAAAGATTATAATTTTGTAATAATAATTGAGATAGAAGTAAGTCGTGTGAATGTAGTCTTTTTTTACAAACACTGAGGCAAGGTTTTTTGCTGTTATCCCTATTATCTTGGGGTTGGGAAACATAGCTGAGAAAATCATGCACACATATCACAAAATTAACCAACTACATCCTTATGCAAATTTGATGGGAGATCATTAAAAAAATTAATTGTTTGCTTCTTTTTTTTTCATTTTATTTCTTCCAAATATTTTTCTTTTAATGATACTTATAGTAAAAGTTACTTTCAGTTCAGTTTAACAAAGTTTACGAGCTTGGACTAAATTTATATGGAAACAGAAAGTCTATATTCGTGAGTAAACATCTCTCTAGTTTAAAGATAGGCAACGATAATTTTATATGAAAAATTGATAAGTTTAATCAATTTGTACTTCTAAAATTAGCCAAAATATCAGCCTATATTATCTTAACAGTATGTGCACTTTGTACTTAAATACTTCAGCAGAGAGATATACCAAAGAATTGATGATAAAGCTAAATTCACTGCGTTCTAAAAGAGGTATTGCGACTTCCGTTGAATCATCACGTCATATATAAAGTTATCTGCAAAAGCTTCCTGGGTGCATTAAACATAAATAATTAGACACAACAACTACTCTTGCCTAATTATCCTTGAGCAAGTGCGCCCCTCCCCCCACCGAAGCAATTAGAACTTAAATACTTCACTAATAATAATAATTATTATTATTACCTGATGGAGACAAGTATCATGGCGAAGATGAGATACTTGCCAAGCAGTGGCACCACCAGTGATGTTGGCGGAATGATCTCCACTACCAGCAAGAAGAACACATGAAGGCTAATCAGAATGGATATGGACAGCGTCACCTGTACAAAATTTTATATACATATTTTTCGTTGTATTGATATAAATTATATATATATATATATATATTCCTAAGAACAGGAAGTATTACGATGGTCCCAAGAGTTTTCACCGGAAATGAATTTGTTTTTGAGGTCTATTGAGAAGAAAAAAGGTTTTTTCACGAATGATCTGTATATGTATGTGTATGTGTGTTTTAACAGAATATCAGAATATGTGAATACAGAATTTTAAACAGAAAATCGCCGGAAGCACTTAAATTTGATATCCAGTTTAGATGCTAACACTGCAATTACGGACCTATATTTATTAGACAATTTTGACTCAAAAATGTCTTTCTTCAATAATACATCCTTAAGCTGTGAAGATCGAGTCATAGGAGACTGTGTATATATTACAAATATATTTTTGTTTTTCTTTATTTAATTTATAATAAATTATAATTATTATTATTTTATTTTATTAGTTAACTAAATATGAGACTTTATGAATTTATTTTACGTAGAATTTATTTTATGCGTAGTTTAAAAAACGTTAATACGTTAAGAATCTCAAATATATACCTATATTTAAATGGCTATTAAAAATAAATTTAAAAAATTAATACAATATATTTGATATACTTACCTTTTCACCGCTATCTGATGGAAGGTAAAATGTGAGTACAGTTAGAAATGATATGCCCATACAGGGTATAATTATATTGACAGTATAAAACAATGTTTTTCTTCTCATAGTAATATTAAAAGTAATGTCCAAATATGGTTCATCGCAGCATGTGTAGAACCTTTCGTTCCTGCAACAACCAAACAGGAAAAAATGATATTAATTGTTATATATTGTATTAATCAAAATAATTATTATTAATTATCGCTTAATTGATATAGAATTGCATTATTAATTTGTATGAATCGATATATTTCCAGCCGCGATTAGTCCGAACGAAAAAGTGCCATCCATAACGTAATCGGGAAACACAATTCCGGAAGTAATTATACTTTCACTTTGTGCTGTCGTATTTTGTTTTTAAATTTATCATATATACTACTCATATATAGAACTACAACTTTTCTTTGAAACATTTCACCGGGAAAATTCATTTAAGGGGTTTGTGGGGAAGGGTTGTGGGAGCTATAAGCGATCGTTTAAAATTTTCTATATCGAATTTTCACCGGAAATACACGGATTTTCACGAAAAAGTGGTATTTATAAAAACTGTGTGCGGTTTTGTGTGTGTGTGTCTGTGTCTGTAAATAAAGATTTACAACTTTTATCTGAAACAACTTTTTCAAGGTTATTAACTTTTTCAGGGTTCCTATACGTCTTTGTATATTTTATGGACGCTTTGTTTACCAAAGGGGAAGTCTGGCACACTTTTTTTGTTGGAAGAATAAGAATACTGACAGTATTGCAGGGTTGCAGCAGAATTTATATTCCCCTTGAATATTAGATGTCTCTTCTCTTCCTTTGTTAAGAGACAGACTCTGGCCTACTAACTACTATTTTATAGTCCAATATCTAGAAATATTGGTCCACCATTGCAAGCTTCAAAGAATTTTGTCCAATAGGAAAAATGATCGAAAAATGAATTTTAACTGATGTTAAAATCAATTCAAAGATAATTTATTAAAATGGAAATATAAATTTACAATTAATATCCACTAACATCCTTGAGCTGGCAGGAAATATGGGGGCCCCCGCCATCTCTTCACTAATAAATCATCTTGCCGGAGAACATAGTGTGAAGAACCATAACTACATAGTTGCACGCACTTTTCTCTTAAATTATCATCCTTGACCTAACTATGCTGGCTATTATTGTGTCCATGGTCCAGCCATACAGCATCTCAACTTTGTTTTATATTACAGACGAATTTTCTATAATTGTTTATGAATCAACTAAATGAAATTAAAATTTAATTGATCTATTTATAGTTTTCAACCTGTTTTATATCCTATGTTTTCAAATAATCTATTTTATTTATTTTCTCACTATTGGGAAGAGGAAGTGTTGCGACCGCGTCATATTTTAGCGATTTCGTTTTTACCGGAAATACATGTTTTGAGGTAACCTAAATAAAATAAATAATAAATAAATTCTTAAACCCGGGTTCGAGTCCACCTGTGCTACCCTTAGATTTTTTCTTCCTAGGAGCATCTACAGCTCACTGTCCGGTGATGGACAGTGTTGTCTGTAACGAGAGAACACTGCCCGGAGGCCGGCAGTGCACTGAGAAGGTTCCGGGCGCTAATGACCATAGATGTTGACGCGCCTTAAATAAATAAATAAAAAAAATAATAATAATAATAACGGGCCTTTATTTCTACTTGAAAAATTACCATGTTATAGCAAAATGAAAATATTACAGACTATACTCTTGGGAGAATGACCCCAGCTGAGGAGTTGCCAACTTTATATTAGAATACTTATTTTAATGTTAGATCAAATTAAAATACAATAAAATAAATGAAAAACAGCACCTTTTTTACCTTAAACAGAACAATTGGACTTAGTCATAGTTGTATTCTAGGACTAACTCGTACCTATACTGCCATACATATTTACAATAATTAGCCAGGCCAACCCAGTTTTCTCCACTTAAACAATTTTTAAATACATGACATTAAGCTGTTTTTTAATCTTGAACTCTTTTAGTATTGGGCAGTTGGCTACAAAATGAACCTACATCTTCATTTAGACCAGGGGTGGCAAACCCGCGGCCCGCCTTGATCATTTTTCCGGCCTGCGAGATTCATCACACTTTTACAAAATATATTTTTTTATAATGGCCAAAATAGTGAAAACAAATGTATTAAAAAAATACATTATTTGTGCATCCATATATTCAAAAATTAACTGTCGAAATTATGAGAAAAAATTAACTTTGATTTTAAAATAATATTCTTAAGAATATATGACAGAAATTGCCTGTTTTATTAATGAGTTTATAGTTATGAGTTCGCTGAATAATTACATTATATTCTGCCAACTCATGATGCGCGCACATTTTTTTCACTCCAAAACAATGTCTATAGTGGGTCTAAATCTAATATGGGGATATATAATTTTATATGCGGCCCGCGGAGTTATGATGCATTTCCAAAGTGGCCCGCAAGATCATTTGGGTTGGTCACCCCTGATTTAGACACAAAGGGAATATAATTTTATCTGCATATTAAATGAGTATTTGTTTAAATGTAGGAGCTCACACCGAACATTAATAATCCAGCTGATTGACCTAACATCCAGATTACTATTTATTTATAGGTTATTCGTTGATATCTGTTTATATATAATACAACGATGACTATTGTCAGCACATATCTTGTATTTATTAATAAAATGTTTTTTATTCTATCTAACAGTTCCGAGATCCCCACACTACCACTTACTAACCCATCCAAACTCACGTCATAAAATTATATAATTTTTCCCAGTCAGTGAACCAAAATATTTTTTTCTTTATCATCTCGTTGACAAATAAATTTGGATACCTTGTGGCGGCAAGTACATACATTTATATATGATACTTTTGATGAAGTTCAGTGTATATAAGTCTGTCGGAACAATATCAGACTCGAGATAGACAATGAAATCCAGAGTGTAAGCTGGCAAATATAAAACTTTTTTTATAAAATACTTCAGTGATAATTCCACTAGTTTGTACATTGTGTAACCCCATAGTTGTGCACCATAACATATCACTGATCTGGATATAGCATTAAAAACTTGCAATTTAGAGGAAACCGGAACTCATTTATTTAATATTAAATTTTCAAAAGCATTCAGAGCAAACTTAGCACTTGTAACTTTTTCCTGGAAGTGTTTACCAAATGATAAACCTGAGGTCAAGGTTACCCCCAAGTATTTGTAGCTGTTCACCAGCTCAATCCGTTCGTTACCGAACTACCATTTTTCTTGCTTTACCGGCCTACTCCCATTCCTAAACACCACTATCTTAGACTTGATTAAATTAATCAGCAAGTTCCAAATTAAGCGATATTCCTTAAAGGAATTTATCACTCTCTGTAGGGAAACTCTATCCGAAGCAACCAAAACCAAATCGTCCGTATACGCCAACAATTTTATATAAGTACGAACCCCACCCTCTAAATAATTTTCTACATCATTTATAAAAAAGGAGAATAGGAGTGGACTGAGCAAACAACCTTGCTTCACTCCATACTGGTACCGATACTTGTCGATAAGATCTTATCACACCAAACGGATGCACAGATATCCCTAATTCTGACAATTTGTAAAAAAGCGCTGTAAGATAAAAGCAAGAGTGAAATAAGCTTCACTTTTCGTTTATTGTAAAATTAATAGAAAGAAGCACAAACTGTACAATTGCACAATACATTTAACAATTGCACTGTGATATAACTCCGTTTAATTTTCGTTTAGAACTAGATACAAATCTAACCGTATGCATAAGAAATAATTTATTTTATAAAATAAGTCTTCCACTTTTGATTATAGAGCGCTGCACTTGTCGCAACTTGTTCCATCTTTGGGTAAAAGAGTGTTCCACTTTTAGCAGAATACCATCCAAGCGCATAACGGTCAACCCGATCAAACGCAGTTGCGGACAAATCCACAACAAAAGCAAACACCTTATGCTTCTTTTTATTTGTGATTAATTTCACAAAAGCTAATGATATTGTCGACTGTGGAACTGAAGTCCGCTTGAAACTCCCGCAACACACTACATTTATCCGCCCATTCTATAAGCCTTTCTATTAACAGCCCAGCAAACAGCTTATCAACAGTATTCCCAAAAGAGATACCCCGAGATAATTCCCTACTTCACTCTTACTGCCCTTTTTATGTAGCGGGAAAATAATTGATTCTTGGAAGCTGTTAGGAGTTATGCCCTTATTATATAACTTATTAAATATGGTCAAGAGCATCTCCAAAAAGTTAGGAGGGGAGTACATCTGTGTATTTGATCAGAATTACTCAAAAACGGAAATAACAGAAAATTGTAACTTTTATTTCGTTTATATTCACCAGGATACCCAACAAAAGTTTTAGTAATGACTTTCATGTCAACCACTTTAGTTGACCTCTTTAACCATTTAGTTAATGGATTTTTTCTTTTGCAATTTTCTCCAAAACGACTCCAACGATTTTCGTTCCAACGAGTTAAAAAAAAAAAAAATAGGTTTACGAAAGTGCGATTTTTGTTTTGCTTAATTATATTCCGGCTGCATGCAACATATATGTAAATTTTCAGTTAATGTGAAATTTATTACCGGATAATATAGATATAAACAAATCAGAATAGTGTAAATTGCGTTAAGAGAAAGTCGAGTGAGGTTCCATACCAGATTTTTACTTGTTGATTTAAATATATTTTTTTAATGAAGTTATTGTCAACCTTTATACAGATATTAGTTTGCTGTGTTATGTGAGCAACTCAACAGGTTTTTTTTCCAACGTCATGACTTCGGCTATTCCAGTCATTCTATGTCTAGCGGGCCCATTATAAAATTTTAGGCTGCATTAGCGACTGATGTTTTTCGTTTAGTTGGATACCCAAGGGGCCATATATGAGAACAATTTCGGACGCGAACAACTTCACCCCCCTCCCCCCCACACACACAACAAAATTGAGTAGCCCAATACTGTAAATTTGTCTTTTCAATAAAGTTGTTTTCTCAAACGTTTCGTTTATTAAACCCGCATAACTTATATGTGTTGAGTAACAATTAATATATATTATATTCGAAGCGCCGTTGTAATCCTTTGGCTTAAAAGTATGATATGAATGATTCCATAAAATGATGGGAACGGCTGTTAGTCCATGGATCTGTAAAAATGTGGTGTCAAATATCCATACGAATTCCTCATACTGCAATAATTATTAAGACCAATATTCTTCAAACTTAAAGAATGTTTTCTAAACATTTAATAATCTCTGAAGATGAATCCATGTAGACTACCAGATAGCGTACTAACAACCCATAAAACTTGGTACATTAGACTTAAGCCTAACCATCGCAGAATTTCCCAGAAAATCGTCGCCTTCATCAAGGGATAGAAGACACCGAGATAGCCGACCAACTGGCCAGGAACGGAGCGAATACGCCGTTCTGCAGGCCGGAACATATCCTGTGGATAGCCAAAAGGACGTTGCGGGCGTCTCTATGGGAATGGATTCAAAGGGAGCACATCCAGTACTAGACGCTAAGTCCTGGGGCAAGCACAGAATGCCAAGACTGTGTAGGAGAAGGAACAAAGAGACCCTAGATCCAGGCAGGAATCAGATTTGTCTGATCAATTCATAGGGTATTGTAGGTTCAAAAAATATCTACACAGGGTGGGGTTAACCAAACTCGGAGCCTTTGTGCAGACTGTGTCAGGTAGAGGAGGAAACGGCCACTCACCTGTTGCTCGATTGTGTTGTAATGTTGTGGATGTCGTACTTACGTTTGATAGATTTCGATCGAAAACCTCATGTCAAAAGTGGTGTTGCGGAATTAAACGAAATAACAAATTTGAGCTTCCTGCGATGCTTACATTATTAAGATATCTTGTTCACACACTCTTTTCGTCAAAACATACGAGGTGTGTAAATTAAGTAATGAGACTGATTTTTTATCTTTTTTTTATTCAAATAAAATCACAATTTAACATTGTCCCCTTCAAAGTAACTACCTTGGGAAGCCACACAACGCTGAAGACGATTCTTCCATTCGTCATAGCAGTGCTGGAACTCGGATACTGGAATAGACTTCAGTTGGTCGGTTACGGCTGTTTGAATATTCTCCAATGTTCCAAAATGACGTCCCTTGAGGTGATTTTTCAATTTGGGGAACAAAAAAAAATCACATGGACTCAAGTCGGGTGAATAAGGAGGCTGAGGAGCCACAGGAATGTTATTACTGGCCAAATACTCATTAATAGAAATCGCGGTGTGACACGGAGCATTGTCGTGATGCAAAACCCACTTGTTTTTGATGTTTGGTCTCACACGCATGACTCTTTTTCGAAGTCCCTCAAGAACTTCTCGGTAAAAATGTTGGTCTACCATTTGGCATTGAGGCACAAATTCTTTGTGAACGATTCCTTGGCTATCAAAAAAGCAAATCAGCATGCATTTGATTTTTGACTTGCTCATTCTTGCTTTTTTTGGCCTTGGAGAGGTTGAAGTGTGCCACTGCATGCTCTGACGCTTAGTTTCTGGGTCATACTCAAACACCCAAGACTCGTCTCCTGTAATAACACGTTCCAAAAAATTGGGATCGTTTTCAATTGCTCCCAAAAAGTCAAGGCTCCTTTCCTTTCTGATGTCTTTTTGCTCTTGTGAAAGATTTTTCGGAACCATTTTTGCACAAATTTTTCTCATCCCCAATTCATTAGTCAAAATTTGATGAACGGTTGTGTGAGTCAAATTCAACTCTTCGCCGATCATTCGGACTGTCAAACGACGATCTGAACGCACGAGATCGCGGATTCTGCCAACATTTTCGTCGGTTCTTGAAGATGAAGGCCTTCCGCTGCGAGGCTCGTCTTCAATTGATTCCCTTCCTTCTGCAAACGACTTAAACCACCTAAAAACCTGTGCTCTCGACAAAACATTGTCTCCATAGGCCTGGCACAGTTTTTCAAACGTTTCCGTTGCACTGTGCCCAAGTCTGAAGCAAAACCTGATAGCACAACGTTGCTCGTAATTGATGTCACTCATTTTTAAAACGCACTGAAAAAACCTTGCTCACAAAAAAAGTCACTACGGACAGTGCAACAACTCTAGCATTTTCAAATTTGCACTGGACGTGTATCAGATGTTTACTTGCCCTACCACGCATGCGCCGCATCTCCAGTGTTGCCAGATCAAACACTAGAAAATCAGTCTCATTACTTAATTTACACACCTCGTATATTTCTCGAGAAAACTCAATTAAAAAAAAAAAATCGAATACGATTTGCAATACTTCCTGTTAAAACAGTAAGAGATAGTACAAAAAACCCAACAATTCTCGGATATAGTCTCATTATGAACCGAATCTATACCACGTGACAGGGAATTCATTAGTAGTATGTTCATTAAGAAGAAGTGAGTGACTAATTTGCAAGTTTGATTAAATTAGGTTGTATTAATAGATTACTAGCAGCAGAATTTAGATCACATACTGTAATAATCTAAATATAAAAGCTAATTGAAGTTAGTGACATAATCAATATGACGTTGTTGATGACTGTGTATGTATGTATAAATTAAACAAATTATTTATAGACGATTGGAAATGAAAATAAACTAAATACATACATCGAGAGAGAGAGAGAGAGAGAGAGAGAGAGAGAGAGAGAATTTGTTATGTCAATTCGGGTGTACATGGTCTGTACGGAATAACAGATATTACTGGAGTAACACAGCTCTGACAGTGTCAGAGAAACAACGAGAGAAGTTGAGGTGTTTACTTCATTGTTACACCTATGATATTAACAGGTTATATAATTTAATGCTATAGCATGCACACTATAACTGTAGTATAATACAGTGTACTATAACATTTTGCCCATGGGTAACATTAGAATCAGTAATGTTAACTAATATATCACAAAATATATACAATTACCTATATTCGCTCATTAAGTTCAACATGTTACTTTGTTAATATTGGCTGACATTATTTCTGGCATTAAAGCAATAAGAAAAAAAATATGGTGGGGAAACACTTACACGACTTTCTCATACTCCCGTTAATACTATTATATATATATATATATATAATGACAAATATTCTTTGAATTTGGAAGTTTTACGCATTTATTCTAAGGGTAAAGACAGACACAGCGGTTTCAATCGAAGCGTATAACGAGTCGGTGCCCGAGTCGATATGTTATGGACTAAGTGTAAAACATACACAGCGGTGCCGAGCGTTTCATTTCGTGCGACGGTTTCAAACAGCGTCAGCAGGTGGTTGATGTGAGGAATCGAGTCGGTTTACTTTACTTACTTATTCGGATCCCTCTTCTACCTCACAGTGTAGAGGATCTGCAAAAGAGACGCCACCTTTCTCTATCTACTGCCATTGTCTCGGCCTTAGTCATTGACAGGTTTAGATCCCTGGAAATGTTGGAGAGGTTATCCTCCCATGTCACGCGTCTCCTTCCTTGCGATCTTTATCTCATGCATCTAGCCTCAAATGCTTTTTTTGGGTGTCTTTCTCTGTCCATTCTAGACAGGTGTCCGAACCATCTCAACTGCACTTTTTTGACATGTGATATTAGGGGATCGCATTCCAAATTCCTCCTGATGGTGGTGTTTCTCACGCGATCCCTTCTTGTTTTGCCCTCAATTCGCCTAAGATACCTCATTTCAGAGGCCTGGATGCGGCTTAAACTCTTTTTAGTGAGGGACCAAGATTCGCATCCATATGTCAAAACTGGAGTATATATTGTTTGGTAAACCGTCACTTAGTCTTTTTAGACACTTCTTTTTTGGCAAAAAAGTTTTTTTTATTGAGTGCTTGGAACAGTCTCCCGGAAGCTGCAAATCTTTAACTCTTTCTTAATTCTTCCGTCAGAGTCATAATGACACCTAAATACTTATATTAGTTGACTTGATCCAGCTGACTATTTTTAACATTTATACTGTGTTTCTTCTCTGTTCTACTTATTACCTTAGCCTTACTCTTTTCCATGCCTTTCTTTTGAAGCTCTTCCATCCATATATTAACATTATATTGGAGCTTTTTTTCAGAGCCCGCTATGAGTACTAAGTCATCGGCATACATCAGAGATGCATTGACAGGCTTTGGATGTATCATCCATAAACAGTATAAATAGCAGTGGGCTCAGTATGTAACCCTGTTTAACATCAACATTAGTAGTGAACTCCGGAGATGAACAGTTTGCGGCTCTGACGTAATTACGACAATTGTGGTAAAAAGTTTTTATCCTTTCTACAAGTGCTCTGTTAATAATATTTCTCGTTAGCTTCGTTTTCTCTGTTAATATTTCGTAGGGTCGTTGGCTTCTGGAGTCGGTTTAACTTACCCGAACCTTACGGTGTTTCAACGTGTTCAAATAGCTCTGTTCAGACACGCGCGTTTGTTGACTCGCTTGTTTAGAAATGGCTGGAGAAAAATTTGCTTACCGGATAGTTATTATCAATTTTTCCTCTGGTGTTATTGAATTTCTCACATGTGTATTCTTCTTTGTTAGGTTTTCTTGGCAAATTGTGAGTAACTCATCAAAAGTACGAGGCATGTCCAGTAAGTAAGTGTTCTGAGGCTCTCATGGCCGGAGGGGTTTTGTTTTCGACATGTTGGCTACACTATCGTGTAGCCTGATTCCTCCCCTCCGCAACGAGACCTGTTCGAGTCAGTACGTTGAGAACTGTTGACAGTTGAATACTGCGACAATACGTTTCGTGAAAAATGTCAATCCAATCTCCCGCCAAGTGTGAAATGCGCGGCGTCATCCGTTATCTCGTTTGGAAGGGAAAAACTCCGGTTGAGGTTTATAATGAGGTAAAAACTGCATATGGTGATAAAGCTATGAATCGTACGAGTGTGATCAAGTGGTGTCGCGAGTTTAAAAACGGTCGTACGTCTGTGCATGATGATCAGAGGAGCGGAAGACCTTGAAAAACAGAAAATCGTTACGAGTTTTTTTTTGAGAAAATTCAAAAAACTTCCGTATTTATTTTGTAATAACGCGCTTCCAGGTAACCGCTTTTCTTCTAATTTGAATTTTTTTTTTCAATTTAAGGCGCGTCAACATCTGTGGTGATTTGCGCACGAAGCCTTCTCAGTGCACTGCCGGCCTCCGGACAGTGATCTCTCATTTGAAATTTTAGCCCATGTTTTTATTGTACCTTGATATTATATAGATGTATATACAAAAGTCAAAACGAAGTTTAATGAAAAATCGATCAGTGATGATCCTAAAAATCAATTTCAGCTTCATATGATTATTCGTTTTTTAGAATTCGAGGGAGGAGGGGAAGGAAAACCTTATTTTTTTCCCTTACGCCATTACTTTGGCTATTCGTGGCCATAAAGAGGCTACGCTGGCAATTAATTTTATTCCAGAGGTATCCAAGGGGCACATGAGAACAATCTCGGACGCGTACAAATTTACCCTCCTCCTTGTCAGAAAACCTTACTGTACTGGCTTTCATTAATGTATTATTTACAATAAAATCATTTAGAAATCAAGCCATCAATCAATCAATCTCAACATAAAATTTATTAAAAAGTGTTTCATTTTTTATTTATATTTAATCAATCAAAATATAAATCCTTATTTAAAAAAATAAAATAAAGTGTTACATCAAATCACCTTAATGCTACTTTTCTTACTTAGTGAAAAAATTTGAAAAATTATGTGAGAAATTATTTCTTGATAACTTTTATTGCTCATCTTCGCATACAATATTTCTTAGTAAATCCAAATAGCCAGGTAGAAAAAAAGAAAAAGTATTCTCATATAATTTTTTATGAAAGATAATTTAAAGTTGAGGGTGTTTTAAGGGTTAAAGGGGCGCTAATAATACAGTACAGTAAGGGACAGAATTCTCCGGTTGTTAGTTTTCATCCACCTCCCTCTCCCCATCGAGTATTAAAAGAATCTCATTATTTTCTAGAAAAGAATATACAAGCATGGAATATTAATTGTCTTAAATACAGTAGACACTAAAAGAATAAATAAATAATAAAAAACAAATTTAATTTATGTTACGCTATAATAATTATAAATTTTCTTTTACTACTTCAGTTGAATAATGTTGAATATTAGTCCCTTAAAATCAGTGGCTAAAGTTCTACTTTTTCTCACTTGTGAGTTACACACTACTTTCTTTCACTAGTGATAAAGATGAGATTAAATTAGACCAGAGGAGGAGCAACTCAAACCCAGGCACTGCAGCCAGTTCTTTTTGTGTCTAATTGTGTCTTCCCCCTTATGTTTAGAGAGGAAACCTCCCCTCTTCATGAGGTCGAAGGCTTTCCTCACTATTCTTCTTGCCATGTGGCAAAACGATTCAACTTCCTTCTTTCTAAATCAATAACCTAACTTTTTCACCAAACATTTCAAAATCCGTTTGTATATCTAAACTTGTAAAAATCCCCCCCCCCAAACAGAGTAAATTTGGTAAAATATCGCCCCCCCCCATAAGTCATTCCATCAGAACTTAATTTCAAAGCTCAACAACCTCTTGAGAACCAAACTCAACTACCCTATCCGCTCAATTCTAGAAGATGTGGCTCTGTTAGACCTGCAATTCATCGGCCTGCACTGGATAATCACCATTCAGCACTTCAAATTGAGGAGGGGGGATAAAGCATCATTTTCGAAGTCAAAAAAATCTGGTGTAAAACACTCACACGGTTTCACCTACTCCAATGAATGTTTTTTAAAATTACAACTTTACAAAATTTTAAATGTGCTGGCAATAAAGAAAGGTGGTAGAGTTTATACCTGAGTGAACATTGCGGCCATCCTTTGTTTAAAATTTAAACCTAACTGAGAGACCCCCAAAATCCCTTGAAAATCATTTTTTGGGGGGAAAAATGTTTCAAATAAATGTGAAACGTTTTTATCTACAGTGAGTTTAAGGGAAATTGTTGGACCTGTTTTAAAGAAAATCGCGAAAAATTGGACAAAAAAAATTAGTAAAGTCGCGCTTGCCTGGATAATGGATTTTGCCCGAAACCTGTCAGAAGCGGTGATCTGACTAAACGGAATACTTAGCTTGAGAGCTTCCTGCCTACGATTTTTCGTTTCTGAATAATTGAAATAAATTAATAAAAGAAAACAATTAAGAAGTATTAACTAAATAAAAACTATAAATAACTTTTAATAAAAACACGCACAAAAACAAAATTAGCCATGGAAGAAGGCAAAATATATTGCCAAGTTCTACAGAAACTAGGTGGATGTCATATCAGTAACAGAGTAACAGGATGAACAAAAGCACCTGCTACTGACATTACAATAGAGAAATTTGGTTGGTTGGTGTAGCTCTACTATTCTATATAGATATACAAACATAAGTACTATTTGTATTGCTGATAATATGGCATATTGCACAATGGTGAGTAATAAACCATAAAGTTATTTAACTGACAGGTAATATGAGAAGCCAAATGTTACTAAAATACCAGGGGCCTATTCATACGTATTTTGTTGTAGTTCAATGGAAGCTTCGCTTTTATTGATAGCTAAACATCACAGATGTTTTACATGATTGGTTACTAACTAGTTTCTGTTTAACAGAATATTAAAATAATTGACAAAAGAGTTTAAAAACCGCGAATAGTTTT
>JAAEAF010007068.1:0-62538 GCA_011037195.1 Triatoma infestans
TCTACATTCTTCCCTTTTTATTTATAATACTAAAGAATTCTTGCTAAGATTACTACTACTCTGGTTAGGAGGAACGATTCAAAACCAGTTATTACTCTGGCGATAAAGGGGGAATACACTCTCCATAAATTATATTGATTAAAATCGTATATTTAATTCCTTCCTACTACAAAAAAAAAAACTAAACCATAAATTTAGCTCTAAAAGTGAAGATAATTCACTCCTATACAACTGAATAGCTCTTGCACATTTAAATACACTCATAACAATAATTATAAATTCTAACAGTTTTTCTTCACTAAATTTGTGTAAGGATCGGCCGAATCGTCTGATCATTTCAAACCTTATTTGGAAAGCATCAGGTTTACTTGCGTGGTACAATAAAAGGGTCTGAAATCACATAAACTAGTTCAGTTTTTTTATCGATCGATTCAGTTGGCCGAAATATCACAGTTATCGACGAAAAATGGACTGGATGAAATTAAGTTTAGTGCGCAAAATTTTTTATAATATAGCTTGTTGAATTATCTAAATTTGTAGCATGAAATCGCCACAACAATATTTGATTCAATTTTTGCAACCTATTTTTTTTTTTTGCAATATGTAACAAAAAAAATGTCTTTTTTCATTCCCATTTATTCGATTTATTTGTCCACTAATTCGGATAATTGAGAAAAAAGTGTATGATAAATTTTATTTACTTTTCACCGCAGTTTATTAACTAAAATATTTACTAAAGATGGCCTCATTCTACGGAAGAATATCTAGAATGCTGAAAACTGATTAGAGAAGTGGGAGACAGTAAAACTGGCAACTTTTGATAAACTGACAATGGAGCCGCAGCCATAATACACGTGGTCTCTATCTATATAAAAGTGCATTCAACTTTACGCTGCAATTTAAGAAAGAAAAGAAAAAAAGAAAAGTTAAATATAGAAAATAGTATTCACCTCAAAAACGCGTTAACCAATATTATAAATGGATTTAAAAGAGGACTCTGTATATGCCATCATAGTAAATTTATTTTTGTAAAAACTAATGCTAAGGCAATACTAAATTTAAAATCACAATATAACATTTCATTTTGGCATAAAGGTAAAAAAAAAAAAAAAAAGGTAGAAAGGTGTAGGACTTCCGCGTGTGTGCCAAAATTATGACTTTTTACAATGCCAACATAGTTTAGAGAACATCTGTTGGTAGTGGATGGACGGCCGCACATTCTTACTACCACTAACTGTTACTATTACTACTATACACTGGATGACGAAATAGTAAACAAATTTAGAAAATAAAACAAACAAAAAAGACGAAAATTAACATAAAAACAGATAAATTTCATGAAAATTTGCCTTCCGTAATTATAAATATATGTTTTTCTAAATTATATATATATATATTATAATGTTAGTATGAAGGACAAAATATTTTATTTTTATATATTATATATAATATAATGTAAATATATTAATCAACTAGTCAACTTAACAGTTTAATTTCTAAAAGATAAAAGGACAAAATAATTTTTGGAATAACTTCGTATTTATTAAGCAAGATATATATATATAAATAGGTCCCCCTAATTTTATTATTTTATATTACAAATTCATTGTTATTCAGTCTACATAACAATTATTACAAGTTCTTAATTATATTTTAACGATCTTTAAATAACAGTAATGTTTCATTGCTAATTAATAAAGGAACAGGACAGCTTTATATTTATTATAGCTGTACAAAGCAGAATTTGATTAAAAAAAAAAAGTTATTAATTTCTTAAAAAACAATGCAAGGCCATTAAAAAAAAAAAATGGAACGGCCTAAAAAGGGTAACAATAGATACGATTGATAACTTTAGTTATTCGAGATAAACAGACCAATCAACAAATAAAGATGAAAGCGTTCATTTTTTTTTTTTTTTTTTTGGATTTTTAATTTAATACTGAACAGATTACGTATTGTAATTAAAATATTAAATATGTTGAGACTGAGAATATTAAATCTTGTAAATGGATTTTCATCTCGTATGTTCATTATAGTTCTCCATACAAATACATTATGACATAAAAATTTCAGTCGAAATGTGACAAGCGGAAATGCCATTTTATTTTTACTTATTTATTTATTTTTTTTTGACTTTCTCTGATTTTCCCCATTTCTACATTACTTACTAAAGGTAACAAAATTTGTCAACTAGAATTATCAGAGATATAGTGAGCAAAATAACTATGGTGAGTGATCTATGTGAGATTTTTTCTGTTTCAAATTTTTTGAGACTTTAATTACGCAGCAGTTTTGCTCGCCACCTGAAAACTTGCATCGTAAATTAAATCATCCGAAATCTTATGAGTTTCTATTTATTAGCATAAACAAACTTTTTTAACTTTGTTAAAGTTAAAACAAAAAGACTCAGGTAAAAAGGTTCAGGTAAAAACTAGGCAAGTATAACAAATTGTCAATGAAACGTATGATCAGTTTTCTACTTCCCAGAGTAGAGAGAAGAACAAATTGTTCGATGGGAAACTTGCTACGCAAAGGATGGCGGGTAGCGTACCAATGTATTCCTTAGCCACTGCAGTCTGGCAGGAAACAATGACTGCGAACATTTTGGCCAAGGAAGGTAGTTAGTTGCTTGCCACAACCTGTGAATCCAATGTCGTACCTGGAAGCGAGAAGAGATATTAAGGCTCGCTATCCGAACACGAATGGAGGAAGTACAAAGAGCGAGTGCAGTAGAATGTGGCATCATTTTGAATAACAACAGGGCAGGTCTATCGAAGCATTTGAATAGGATAGGAGTGTCCTAAATGTCCGCCTGCCACCTCTGTGACACAGGACAACACCGATGGACTGGGAGAACATTCCTCTCGTGCTCTACTCTATGATTAGGTTTTGATGAGCCTAATAAATGGGATAAATGGGAAAAAATTTACTGGGCAGCCAGATCCAAATTGGATTCATTTCCTGCTTAATGGCTGACGTAAGAAAAGAAAAAAGTTTTTATTTCCTCTTAATCTATGAGTAAGAAGAAAGTATTATGATGGAATCAAACTTTCCAAGTTGTGTTTCACCGGAAGTTTTGAGGTCCCTCTGAGTACAAAAAAAATGTTTTTATCGTATGGTGTGTGTGTGAATAAAATATCTTAAGAACGAAAATCACAAGAAAATCAAAGCTATTTGTTACTTTGTTAGTTGTTAAGAAAACACATCAACCGGAATGTTAGTCGGTCAAAACACATCAACCGGAAGTGCGACTTTACTATTTTCGAGAAAATTCCCCCAAAAACTCAAAAACCAATTCTTTGAAAGCGCCTCTTTGCGGTTAACCGATTTTCTTTAAATTTGGAATTCTAGCGATGATTCTATTATTATCTTAATATTATGTAGATACTAAGTAAAGTCAATATTATTATGAAAACGGTAATATAGAAAAAAGCTTAATTTTTCTCCCACAATTCCCAAAAACCAATTTTCCTGGATTATTCCCAGAATCTCCTCAAGCCCTACTTGAAGTGAAGTAGAGAAGCTCAATTGTAAAAAATATTAAATGAAATTAATTAAAAATTAATAGGATTCATCAATACGCAGAATTCATTTTTCCTAAAATTCAAGTACCAATGTAATAATCGACAGTCATTCAAAGAATTGTGCACAAAATATTTTAAAGAATTTTCTTTAATTAAATTTCAACATAAATACCAATCATTTGTATCACAAGAAAGATATGACTGTAATTATTGTTGTAAATAAGTACCTACCATTTATTCATATTAATCAAATGAGAATAAACATACGTCTGAACTAGCCCCACCCTCACCCGCCACCATATTTGCTTTAATTTTGTTAATTCTAATTAAAGATAAAAATTTCTGATATTAGTTTTAGATTAAAATTTTTGTTATATAAGCCCACTTTAAGCCAAAGGCAGGCTAACACGTTCATTCATAGCTACTCGCCCAGGCTAACTGCAGAATTACTCCAACTAGGCCGGGTGGCCATAAGGATAGTAGTTGGCCTCCTCACTGGTCATTGTAGACTCAACAAGCACATGCACCGCATGGGCCTGACAGATAGCCTGTGTAGGTTTTGCCAAGAAAAAGAGGAAACTGCACTGCACGTTTTGTGTCAGTGCGAGGGGCTCGCATGGCTGAGGTTTTGCCTCTTTGGAGAGCTCTGCAAGCCTCACCCAAAGGCCTCTTTCGGGACTATTACGTCTAATAAAGCAGACAGGACTCGAGAGGATGCTCTGATTAGGGGTGCTCTTAACCGACCACCTAGGAGCGTTACTCAAAAGTTCCGATAAGTGGCAGGACCGAAGACGGGACTCCAACTTATGGGATGCTACAATAGGGCACGCCAACTTAGGGGTCACGGTGGCGTAGAGCTGGAGTAATCTAATCTAGGCCCATTTTATATGCACAAACAAATAAAATTGCAAAAATAAAAACAAATATTTATTTACATCTTGTTCTTTCAAGATATAAAGTGATTTAAGTTCCATATTTCTGTGAACAATAAAAACCATCTATATTAAAAAATCCCCCCCCCCCATAAATGATGAGTTCTTAATCATTTTAATGCTGGTAAGGAATGCGAATCACACTAACATTTCATTAAAGCTTTACATAATAATCATTGGGAGGATTGATGTTGACAAATCTGAAAATGCTAAGGAGTGTGCAATCAGTATTTGCTATGAGTACCGAGGGGGAATTTCAAAACATGTAATTCTGATGTGAAAACTCCTGATATCATACTTTTAAAAACACTTTTAAAGCGAGATTATGAAAATTTGTCAAGATTGTAAAATTTCCTATAACATCGATAATTAGAAGTATAATCACTGAAATTTATCGATTATTTATTATTATTAATTACAGTATATATATCTACAAAACAAGTCATACATTATAATTAGATATTATTTGGTTTTATAAAGGCCTAGGTTAAGTTCAAGAACACTAATAAAACTCAGCACCATATGAGAGGCCAGAAATAGTTTCATTCCTTATATACTCCATTGAAACAAACATCGTGTTGGCTTCTAAAAAAACTTTTAACCACCAGTTATATCGCACGTTACAAAAATTCTTCTTAAAATAATTAATTTTTTTATTTATTTATTTATTTAAGGCGTCTCAACATCTGTGGTCATTTGCGCCCGGAGCCTTCTCAGTGCACTCCCGGCCTCCGGACAGTGTTCTCTCGCTACGGACAACACTGTCCATCACCGGACAGTGAGCTGTAGAGGCTCCTAGGAAGAGAAAATATCTGAGGGTAGCACGGCTGGATTCGAACCCGTGATCTCCGCGTTGCTAGTCCAGCGCGCTACCACTGAGCTAATCCCTTCCCTTACTATTTAATTGATTAGCAATTATTTTTTTATTTCTTTAATAGGCGTTCATGAAACTATTTCGTGTAAACATATTGAAGAATGTTTTGTCGGATTAGATAAAACATTGTACACTCTCTCTTTCTCTCTCTCTCTCTTTCTCCCTCTCTCTCTCACTTTCTATGGTCGACATCTATGGTCCCTGGAGCCTGGAGCCTACTCACTACACAGCCGCTCTCCGGGCAGTGTTCTCTCGTTCAGACGGTGTAGAGGTCCTAGGAAAAAAAAATCTAAAAGCAGCACTGCTAGCCTCGAATCCGGGACCTCTGGGTTCTAATCCAACGAGCTAATCCTTGAAGGCAAATTGCGACCGTGTTAAATTTTCGTAATTGACATTTCTCATTATACGAACATAATAACATAAATACCTTAATTGAGCAAAAAATATTTTTAGCGAATAATGAAACAAAAATAACTGAAAAATGAAAAATCGCTGGAAGCTTAAACTAAACTACTGGGTATTCATTCCGTTTAAGTGCCATTTCCGTCCGATCACATCCGGCACAAAAATTTCGAGTCAAAGTCCAATAAAAACAAAATGCGTGTGCGTGACTTTACAGAATGGCTGTTTAGTTTTTCATGGTTTTGCATGATTATTGCTGAAAAGCGATTCATATGATCCAGTGAAATAAATTGTTGCCAAGTCGTATCTGGAGGCTGAAAAAGCGCGCGGCTATAGAATGTAGCTACATTTAGGTAAACCTTATATTCTAAAAACCAGCAGCTTACTATCCTCACTACCTTTATTGATAACGGAATTTAATAAAATAAAAAAATATAAATTCTAAAGTTAATGTTTAAAAAACTAAGTTAGAAAAAAAAATTTAGAAAAATACCGGAAAACAGCCAAACAGGAAATAAAAGAAAAAACCCGTGGGTAAAGCACTCACACACCTTTCTCTTACTCCTGTTAGTAAAGTATAAAATGACAAATTTTCTTTTATCTCAAATTTTATATATATGTATTAACATAAATACAGAGATGGTAGGATGATAAGCGTCTACTGTACTTGGCAGGTAATAATAGATTTGACAATATTTTGGCCAATAGACCCCGCACCAAAAACATTCAAACCTAAGTTTGCATATAAAATTTGAAATTTAACGACCTAAATTCCGCACAACTAATCAAAATCAATTTAATGGAAAAAATGTTACAAATAAAAATGGTACGTATATATCTGTCCTCGAGAAAACTCAAAAACCTACTCTATAAAGTCGCAAATAGGTTAACCGATTTTCTTGAAATTCAGAATTGTTAATGTTATATTAATATTATATAGGTTGGTAGTTATATCTATATTGCATTGAAGTGGTACTTTATTGGGAAGCTCAACAATACTGTTCCCCCAGAACTCTTGAGAAAACGTTTCAAATAAAAGTGATAGGTGGCTCTGGGGTGGCCACAATACATTTTTCAGATCGCAGTGCAATAACCCCGGTAACAATCCCCATGTGACAGTGTACGAAGTTTAAAAAAAATCGCAGGAGCTGTTTTCGAGAAAACTGCAAGAAAATGAAATCCATTCAGCAAAGTCGCATATCCAGAGTTAATGGATTTTACCCGAAACCATTGAGGTTATATGTAAACGGAATAACAAGTCTGAGCTTACTGCGTTTTTAGTTTTTGAAATATTGTATACACCATCATCATCAGACCATTCGTTTAAAAACATTTTTGTTTCTTACTCAGGGGGCCTCAAAACATGTATTTCCGGTGAAAACTCGAGTTTGACAATTTGACACAATCGCAACAATACTTCCTCTCTTACTACGTATAACAGAAAGTAAAAAAAAAAAAATGAAACAATAAAATTAAAGAGAACAAATGCCTACTTAATACTAAAATAAAATAAAAAAGTTATGGTTCAGTAAAAAGCAACAACACCACCAGGATGTGATGATGATGATGTCCATTTTAAATAGAGGAACAATGTGTCTTGTCATTAATAACAAGTTGGCCATTTTCCATAAATATTTAGGGCGTGAAAGAAGAGAAAATAATTATATCATGGAACGATGAATTGTAATAACTCTCAGGTAGCCCGCAATAGAGTAGTAGTGGAGATGGTAGGGAAATGTAGCTTACGTCATTCTTGTTAACTGTATAACAAAAACAGCTGATATAGATCAACTTATGTTTTTGTTTTGTTTTTTTTAAGTTTCATGTTAAGTTAATTAAACAATGGAAGTGATAAAATGAGTTTTTTGAAAGGTCAAAACTTAGGTTCTGCTATCCGTATAAAGAGGAAAAGTATAAGCTAGCTATTATATCTGTTGATCCCGGCATTCCTGCCGGATAGCCCAGACTAATATTAGCAACTCTAATTCTCACATATTAAACACAAAGACATACAAAAGTTTAGTTGTTATGTTAAACTATTTAGATATTCATGATTGAAGTCCTGCTCAAAAAGTCCACAATACCTCATTTGTACAAAAAGTAACTATAAATAAAAGAAAAGCACAAATACGAAAGGGAAATTACATATGTTTTTGTTCGGAGTAGATTTAAATATTTAAAGTATGTAATAAGTGAATTTGTTAAGAAGCTACCCATTGGTAACACTCTCACTGGAGTTCATAATTTATATGTAAATCTTCAGTATTGGGAGGTGGTCGCAGAATCTATATTCAAGTCGACGTGGTGGAGTATTTGGTATAGTTGTGGTGGCGAGATTTGTAATTAGAGAATTTCAATAGTAAGGAAGAGCGTCATATAATTTTCGATAGTTGGACTTTCAATTATATAAGAAAAGTTGAGATCTTTTTGGAAAATGGTATTGGAAACATAAATTTGAAAATCTGAATGTATTTTCTAGGAAGTTCTGGGAGAATAATAACGTTTAGCTTCCCTCTCTATAAAGTACAACTTAAAATTGTGGAAAGCTGGCCAGATATTATGATTATTTAGAAATCATGCATGTTTTTAGCTCGCATGATTAGTTTTTCAATAATTTAAATGTTTTAAAACGAGAAGAGGACCTAAGAATGTTGTATGTATCGTAATAGAGTTTGAATATTTAGTCAGTGTTGTTGTAGGAAAAAAGAGTTTTCTTATATTGTATTAATCAATTAGTTGGTAGTTCCATGTGAAAGACTGTATAGAAACTTTGGGTTTTATTTGAGGTATTCAGGCGTTGGTCTAATGGCTAGCGCACTCGCCTTTGGTGCCAGAATTCGGGGTTCGATTCCCGTGAGAGCAAAGTCGGCGTTGACCCAACAACAACATGAGAAAAAATGGGAAGCTACAGTTTACTAGCGCACTTAGGTAGCGAAGGCCGGAACTAAAAGGCGAGGGAACCGCGGCGAGCTCAACACACACCTCCTAATACAAATCACCGTCTGATAAGCCTTGGACCGGGCTGTTGCGCCAAAGATTTATTTATTCAGGCATTAGGTTGTACACTAGGTTGTATTTCGTTTGTATTGAGATTTTTAATTCAGATGTCACTTGTTAATAAAGAATTTTTAATAAACACTTATTTTTGATTAATTAAATATTAAATGTAGACGTGAAGCAGAATCCTTACTCATAACAATATTAATATACGAATAATCCTTACTCGTACATTAGAACTTTGCTAGAATTCTGAATATGAAGACAACCGATTATCTGGAAATGCGATTTTATAGAATAGGTTTTTGAGTTCTTTTGGAAATTTCTCGAAAACGTCAGAACGATCACTTTTATTCGTAACATTTTTCCAAAAAAATATTTATTTGGAATAGTTGTGCGGAATTCGTGGCATTAAATTTCAAATACTATTATATGATGTTGGGTTCAGTTTTTTTTTTTTACGCTGTATTGGCCCACAATATAATCACTCGCAATAGACCTGCCAAGAATAGTAGATAGGTGCTTATCCCCTCACCGACTCTATATTTATGTTTGAGCAAATGTAAAATTTTAGTGTAATCTGTCATTTTGTTCATAATTATACTAACAGGAATGACAGAGAAAATCGTGTGCGTGTGTGTGTCCGTGTTTTTTACAGTACGATTTTTTTTATTTTTTAAATAAGGGCATTCTTATTAACCTAGGCCGTTTTATAAATAATCAACTCGCCAAAAAATAAAGTGATATGAAATAATATGCAAGTTAACTTAAACTAATAAATGCTCAAAACCATGTTATTATAACTAATTCGTTTCCTACTACACAACCGGTTTCACAATAACATAGCAACAGTTCCACATCACCTCCATCACTCCACCCAATTCAACCAATCCATCTTACCCAACACCGAAAATAAATCAGGAAGCCGGGATATATGTAAATCATCGTAACCGCTTTTCATTTTACAAACCAACCTTCTGAAGGAGCATTTTTATTTAGTTTGAAAACTAAATGTGTTAACTCTTCCAATAAAAGTTATTTTTTTTTATTTCCTGTTTTATCTTCGTTATATCATTAAGAGAAATTTCTATGGCTACGGTTTGTAATCGATCAATGAATTGGAACTAAATTTATATTCATCAATGGAACATGGAACTGCTATTTATTTAAAGTTGTTTACTTTCTTTTACTGTTTTTTTGTTGTTGTAAACATTGTTTAATGTGACCGATTCATTCAATAAAGGCAGAGAGTAAACAAACAAAAAATCTGTAGTGAAACACTCATACAACTTTTTCTAACTTCTTTTTGATAATTTCTTGACAAATTGGGAATTTTATTAAACAAATTAGTCACTCTTTCAATCATTCCCTGGTTCTATACAGGAATGATCTTTCCATCTTTACACTTGACCATTTTTCCACCGTTCTGATCGGCTGCCTTCCTTTCTCCACTGATTCGTTCCTAAACGACGCCGACGCAGGTCATCATCTACGTCCTGCATCCATCTTAGTCTAGGCCACCCTCGGGATCTTTTCCCACCAGTTATCCCTCATAGAATATTCGTGGAATCCGAGTCTCTTCCATCCGATGAGATGCCCTCCCAACCAACGCAATCTACCACCAGATCCTCTCTACCTTATAGAGTTCTTTTAACACTCTATTTTTCTTTGCTCGCCATTCTTGTACACGCCATTCTCCGCAGTCAGACCGAAGACTGCACCGGAATCTTCGCCTCCCAGAAGTTCAAGCAGAGTTCATTAAGCTGTAGTCAGAGCCCAAGTTTCGATACCATACAATTTAAATCGGTCTTCTAACTGTTCTGTATATTATGTAATTTTTGCTTTTCTGGAAAGGTTTTTGCATTTCAGCATCGATCGAAATGCTGCTTAGCATCTGTTCCCAGCCGCAAGACTGACCTCGATATGCTTTTACATCCTCGTTCCTACTGGACGGGATAGATCCCGATATTTGAACTTGGAAACACCATTAGTGGCTTCCACGCTCTAATCTCCGAATGTTTTAGTTTTTTTGGAGGTTCCCATATACTTCGTTTTATTTGCATTGACAGCTAGACCGTATTCCGCCGCACATATACTACGGCTATTGGGGCGGGTGTTGGTGTAGTGGTTATGAGCGTGGACTTGTAGGTGGGAGGACCCCAGTTCGAGTCCAGCGTATAACTGCTAAATTTTTTATTTGTTTAAAAATGTTAATAGTAAAGTAGGTGCTTCCGCCCCCGTCCACAACACCTAATTTAGTTGGACGTTAAGCCCGCCTGAAAAAATAGGCATTACTTTACTTTACTACGGCTATATCGTCTGCGTACACGAGGCACTGCACTATGCGGTTATAAAGTTTTTAGGTTCAGCGCTTTTTTGTCATACTGCCGCTTCCAAAACTAAATTAAACATTACAGGCGACATCGAATCTCCTTGCCTTAGGCATACCATACAATAACAGGGAAATTGCCCTGAGATGCGTTTGAGAAGTTGTTCTGGATAGCGTCATGCGCACCAACCTTATCAGTTTCACTGGGATTTGCAGCTCTTTAATGCTTCTTACTAATCCAACTCTAAACGCTCGATCTTAGATCATCTTGAAATCAATGTAAAGTTACTTCAAATTCAAGTTGATTTCGTAAAACTTCTCTAAGATGGTGCGCATCGCAAAAACATGGTTCGTAGTTGATCTACCTTGTCGAAAGCCCCACTGATAGTTTCTTATTTGGCTCTTAACATTACATATATGAAATATGGTGTTGGGAAATAAATATTATACTTGTTAATTTATAGGAGCTACCTGTATGTAAGTAAATGGCATACCAAATTCTTGTTTCTATCAATCCAAACAAAACTATAAAGATTAGTTAGAAGAAAGCCTATAACGGGATTTGCAGTTAGTTAACATCCAAAGTTAAAAGAAAATTATCATTTGGCGCCTTCTTTTCCCCCAGAAAAATTTAAAAAAATATTAGAAACCAGTTCGGGAAAGCTACATTTCTACAAAAATGCAAACTACAACTTGCAAACTTAGAATTCTAGCCTTGCATTTAGTAATATATAGGTGATAGCACCGTACATTGTATAAAATTGACATTTTTGGAGTAAATGCTGCTTCCCTAGAATATCAACATTTATCGTTAAAAAAAAAAAAAATGCCTCAAGACTACAGGTTCGATTCTTTATAAATTCAATAATTTAACTTTATTTCTTTCAATAATATAAAACTGTTTATAGAATTTCGAGATACACATATAACCTATATAGGTAGGTATAGTGCTAGTTTATTTACCAACAAAAATTCTAGATTTCTGTCCGTCTGTCTGTAGAATTTAATTAGAAATCTAAACGAAGTTATGGAGAGTAAAATTTAAACAAAATTGTTTCAAAATTCAATTTTCAATAGGCCTCAGGGCTTATATTGTTGTGGGCCGGTACTATATTGTTACGAAACTTCAATAAAGCTGTCTGGAAAGTTTGGATATCACATAGTAAAGCTGGGCAGAGAAGGCCATTTGTATTATTTGAACAAAACTTTCTGCGCCCACCATGTAGTTTATATATTTTGAAATGATTACAACAAAAAATAGTTAACAAAAATTTAGAACTTGATTATTTAAAGTTAGACAGTCTAATAAGGGAACCCTTGTCCCACTTAAGTATTGTTCATGAGTGGAATCTATGGTGATATGTCGTCTCTCAAGTGTTCGTTTGTCAATCGAACAGAAAAGATGACTCATAAACCACTCAGTGCAAGTACAGTACTCGTAGAGACATATATGAACTTATATAATACAATACTTTTAAAGTATGTCTTACAATAAGAACCTCTCTATCCATAGTAGAGTACACCCCTTTTATAATACTTCAATTTTTTAAACTATCAGGAGGGTACACTCAAGAAACTAAAGAGAAGGAACCATCTGAGTATGCACATGGCTGTCATTACAAGATACCAGCTGTTTGAAGCTGTCTAAAAACAGATAAAAGTTATTGGGGATAGGAGGGAGAGAGAGATAAAGTCTGGCTTTGAACATATCCTGCACGAAATGTGACATAATACAATCTTCTCCCACCAGATATATATAATGCTTCTTTCTTTTACGCTTTGGTACATTAATATTACGATCTGGATTAGTAAATGAAACTGTATATCGCATTAATTTAATTAAAACGAATTTTTTAATAGATTATTTAATTAGAATAACTAGGCATATTAAAAATCAAAACATTAATTAATAACTGAATATGTGTATGAACCCGCAATGTTGGCCTGGGTTAACCATCTATAATATTATCCGTCATAGCATGCTTATTTTTGTTGTTTCAAATCGGTTTTGGGGATCTTCATTCATTGTCTATTAAGTTCGTGCAGAGAGTTTGACCAACTTTAATGTCTCCGTCGCACTGGTTAAAGCCAACATCCTTACTTCAACACAATGTTTATATAAATAACTAAACATCACACCAAAATATGGCTACCATCAACACTAAAAATAAAACATCCGCTGACTACATAATAAAAATACACGCGTAAAAATTATGGATAAAAAATACAACAATTAATTAATAAGTTATATTGATAATGTTTTTTAGATATTTAATAATAATAATAATAATATTCTTTATTTTACGTCCAATACATATTTACATAATAAATTAGAGTGCCAGAAAAGGATCTATAACTCTAACTGAGATTCAAAATAAAAGAGTAAGCAGGGTTATTCCATGTTTGGAAAAGGACGAACAAAAAAACCTAATACAAAAATAAGATTAAAAGAGAATTTTAGAAAAACTTAGCTACTTAAGATATACTTAATTCTTTTATGTTTGTATTGAATATTATTTACATTATACACACCTATATTTTTAATTAAATCATTGTTACTTATTTCTAAATTTAAGAAAAATCTTACTGTCGCTTGTTTTATGACATCCTTAATGAATGGTAAACCAGTCTGTTCGTGGAGGGAACTAATCAGTGTGTACCTAGGAGAATCTGTAGTGAATCTCAGAAACTTATTTTCTTTTTCGTATTGCAATGATAATATTAATTGATGATAATTCTAAATGATGATATGATAGGGGTTTTTTGTAATCGCTATTAGTCTGTAGGATACAAATTGATATCCAAATATTGATTGGATATCGAAATCCAAATATCATTGGATGCCAAGTGCCGTCTTCTGTCTTCCCTCAATAAACCTGCAAGGACAATTTAATGTGAAGCCCAAACTCCAGATTTCCTAAAATCAATTTTTCTAGGGAAATGTTTCAAATAAAATTGATAGGTCTATGGGTGGGTAGGTGACCTAGATTTAGTGACTTAGATTTCTAACTGAATATCAAGTTTGAGCTTCTTAATTTGATTGAACTGTGTTTTTCTTGTTTGAGAAACCGTTACAGTAAAACAAACAACCCAATTCTTCTGCATGTTACTTGCAATCTCTCTCTCTTTCATAACATTCCATTATATATAGACAATTCGGAAAAAAAAAAATTGAAGGACGTGAAACAAAAACAAAAAATTGAAAAAAAAAATAGGCCCAAAAAGTTAGAAATAAAAAAAAGAATAATTACGTCTGAAAGAATGAAGCAACAACGGAGGAAGAGAGAATTTCCCATTCATTATAAACATCAAAATTACGTAATTGTCGGTTTCCTAACATGCGCAAAAGATACCTTCTAAAGATAGTTATACGTACTTGACTATTCTGAAAAAAAGTGTTTTTTTTATTTAATTTCACTAGATATGACGACAATTAAAAATTTACTTTACGTGTTTCACATAATAAATCTGAAATGTTTTTTATGCATATTTATTTGTCACTATTGGCTTTTTTTTTCTCAACTTTCACTCGCTCAGATAATTTATAAATACAAAAAAAATGTATATATATATAAATTGTTAAAACTAAATACATAATAGTTAATTTTTCTTATAAATGGAAGTTTGGTTCAACGTTTAGAGTTTTCTATACTAGGATAGGGGTACATGTTTTTCGTTACCAGTTAGTGAATGAGATTACCCCAAGTCCTAGCCAGTAATCGTCTATTAACAACCCTGGAAATCTAATGAGATTTATTTCCCAGAATCCCCCTGAAATCAACTTTTCCGCAAAAAAAAAAGAAGTTTCAAATAAATCTGATTAAACTTATAATATATTATGCAGTTAAACAGACCAAATTTTAAGGGAACATCGGGGACTCGTTTTCTAGAAAAATTCCGATAAACTCAGCAGCCTATTCTGTGAAGAGTCGTGCCGATTTTCTACAACTTTGAATTCCAGCTATTTTTAGTAGAGTACCGTAATATAAGTATTATATAAATAATAAGAACCGTACAGAAAGGATTGACGGCTTTAAAAAACCGGTTTTTTTAATGTTTGAGAAAACCGGTTTTAATGCAAAAATTTTTTTTTAAAATTGAAATCTTATTTGATAATGAGCCTTATGACCTTTTAGTTCAAGTGGAAATATACAAACACGTAAAAAAATTTAGAAGAGAGCGATTGTGGTTACAACAAACCCAGCTTTAATATAAAATTATTTAGGACTTTATTCCTAATGAAAGGATCCTACCCGTTCAAATACGACAGGGAGGCTTGGAAGCACGGACCTCCAATTTTTGGCGACTCTATGTGGTACATGGAGGCTCCATGATAGAAGAAGGAATGGAAGCCGATGTGTACGTGGCCAAACCGAGGTTTGCCATCTTGGTAAGCCTAGGTAAACTAGCCAGTCTTTCAGGCAGCGTTAGGTGCAACAGTGTTACTGTGATAAAAAGACGAGAAGTACAAAACTCCATTTACTCAAATAGACAGGCGGCTTTGTGAGCAATTAGTATCAGGTCACCTCGAGGCTAGTATGTGATTGCTTGGGTATTATATTCATGGAAGTTCAGTAGCCAAAGTAAGACTTTTCTAGTTTTGGTACCCGGGAATTCAGGTCATAAGGGTAACCAGGCGGTAGATCGCCTTGCCCTCGAAGGCTTTATTGGAACTCCATTGGTCCTGAACATTTCTACGACATTGCAGGAGTGCAGCCATCAGAGCATGCGTGCACAATCAATCATGTAAGAATAGTGGGTTAAAAAACCCCGGCCAGAGGCAGGCGAAAAAGTTTATTAAATTGATACTCCGCCCAGGCTTACTGTATAGAATTACTCCAACAAGGCCTGAAGCATTGCACGTAGGTATTGTGTCAGTGTGAAGGGCTCAGGTTGATGTTTTAAAAAATGTTTGGCACGATCGCCGTTATTTCCTCTTTTAAATTTTCTTTAGTAAAAGAAAATAATAGTGCAATAAAACAAGGAAGTTTTTAAGTTTTTTTTTTTTAATTTGCGTAAAAAAAAGAATAAAGGTTAACCAATGAAATTAACCTTAAATACAACATAATACATTAATGGCCCATTAATTCTATCTAAGTGTATTCTTATTACAAAATTACCGTCACTGAGGTAAATTCCAGTAAAGTGCCCTTATTTGGAAGTAATGATTAGAAGTAGTTTTATTCTATAGGTCAGGGGTAAATCTATCATTGGTAGTCTCTCTCTCTCTCTCTCTCTAAATGGGGATATTAACAATAATGTGGTGATTTCTAAGAGATGATTCAAGGATGTACAAGGAGTTTAAAGGAGTTTATAGAAAAAGAATTTCCTCATTTTTTTACATTATTAAGAAACGGTAGATTTTTATTATTTTTAAATTGCTATGTTTTTGTGATGATTCCGTTTGGTTATTATTAGCAAGAGATAAGATAAAGAAGGTCTTGTATACAAATATATTAACCGGAAATATACCTGTTTTCTGATAATGGTTATTTTTTTTTTTTGTCAATTTTTCTCAAACAGAACCATCGATTTTAATTAAACCTGATATATAAATAAATATGTCACAAATATATTTTGAGAAAATTTTGTTCAGGAAAATTGATTTTTGGGGAGCTCTGGGGGAGCTGGTGACATTAAGTTTTGGGGAGCTCTAGGGGAGCTGGTGACATTACGTTTTGGGAAGCTCTAGGGGAGCTGGTGACATTACGTTTTTGGAAGCTCTAGGGGAGCTGGTGACATTACGTTTTGGGAAGCTCTAGGGGGAGCTGAATGTTGGAAGTAATGATTAAAAGTAGTTTTATTCTATAGGTCAGGGGTAAATTATCATTGGAATTATCATTGAACATCTCTCAAAATGGGGATAATGTTCAGGACCAAGGAGAGTTCCAATATCCTCCGCCTCGTTGCCCTTATATGACTTGAATGCCCACGCGTACCCAGACTACAAGTATTTAATTATTTAATTCTAGAAGGTAACATTACGTTTTCCTCTTGTAACATCCACCATTTATTTTAATTTCTAGAACAATTGGAGGCGTTACGAAAATTAGAATTTTGGGGTAAATCTGTCTAGGAATAAAAGAATAAGGTAATGAAATTGTACACGGGTCAAAAAGAAAGTTTAGGAAAATCGCCCTATCCTTCTGTGTGGTCGGAAATATTTTAATCATTTTTTAAAGGGAAAATACAAAATGACCTGGAATTCCATGCAATTTAAAATCGAACTGGAAATATAATACTGATTTGCTATAAGATGTTTCACAGTAGGAATTTCATATTTTATGATCGCTGCAGTTTAAATTATAGTTTTCTGCAATTAAAAAAAAGAAATATATTTTAGAATACAAATTAGAGAAGTTCGATAAATAATATAAAAACACTGGATGGATGTCTGTGAATCAGTCTCACTCTCTCGACAGATGAATAGCGGTACATGTTTGAAACAAGAATAACCCCCCACAAGGAGTCAAACATCTATTTTTGTATACCTATCCCCCTTTTTAAACCGTACCTCATACAAATACAAAAACACATTCACACGCACACACACACAATTTCTTTACCTTTGTTGTTTATAGTTGCCAGAAGCAAGGCGGGGCGATGTTCCTGCAGTTATGGCTGGAACTCCCCTTTCATACAAAAATATACTAGGTCCTCTCCCTACTGTGCGCGTACGTGTGTGTGTGTGTTTGCCCGCGCGCGCCAATCTTAGCAAACATGTGTGATGCGCGGCAAACCTTGACAACCACATAGACAAGAAAATATTCGTTCGTTTTTTCACCATTCTGTAGCGATTCGAAAAAAGCCACATTATCAAGTAATTTTTCATTAAACATAACCGAAGATTTATCATAGACGAAACCAGCAACATTATGAACTGCAAATAAGATAATATATTGACTGAAATTAGTTTCTCAGCAACCGGGTTTAAGATATTTAATAGTTGACTGAAACTATAACATCTCCAGGAAGGATTTTTTTTGTTTTATTTTATCTGTGAGAGGTGGGGAGCTCCAAACTCAGAGCTATCCAAAGCTGTTCACAGATACATACAAACACACAAACATGCACACAGACCATTTTTCTAAAAACCACATTTTTGGATTTAGTGAACCTCAAAACTTGTACAATATCCGATGAAAACCCAATATCGAAAATGTGTCACGATTACAAATACGTCCTCTAACAACAACCGCAGCCTGAGAAAGTAAAAAATAAGGAAAGCTTCCATTTGACGGATTTCGTCCGAAATCTTAATGCCTGATGCGCTAAGGTGGTACCTAAACGGAATATCCGAAGTTTATTAAAGTTCCTGCGCTTTTTCATTTTTGAAAAATTTGTTCATAATACAAGTATGCATGCATAAGCCATTCGCTAAAAACTTTTTTCGAATTATTCGGTAGGAGGGGGGGGGCGGAACCTCGAATCATTTATTCGCATGAAAACACCATTTCGAAAATTTGACACGATCTTCTTTTTACTTCAAATACTTCCCTCTTAATAAATAGTAAAAGAATTAAAAAAAAAAATCGAGTATTTAGCGTGCATGCTAAAAGAGTCTTTTATTAAAATTTATTATTGATTCATTGAACGAAGTATTATTCTAAAAAAAAAAAAAATATTAATTAAAAGATTAAATTTATTGAATTACCAAAGGAAATTTATTTTCAACATAAAAATTACCCAAGCAAGTAAAATTGCGCAATAAAATATGGCGTGTTTTAATAATGCGAATAAATTATCTTAGATGAGAATTTCTCAACACAAAAAGATAATAAAAGAACAAGATGGAGTGGGGGGGCATTCATTAAAATTATATTACTATTTTTTTAATTACTTGTTTTTGTTTTTTTATAATTATTAACTAATTGTAATAAGTAGGTAGATAGACAAAACGTCTGATGAGAAACACTCACCTGACTTTCTCTTACTGCAGTTTACTGAATTATAATTTACAAATTTTCTTCAAACTTATCATTTTTATTAAATGTCTACTTATCATCAATTTTATATCATCAATAGAGGAATCAAAATTTAATAAAATGGCTTGCTGGAAGAGTGATAACTTCCCCTCTCACCCCTAAACTTCCTCAAATGAACATTCTTAGAAAAAAAATTTCAAACAAAACTTACAGGCCCACGTATTCATAGTTAGTATACGAAATTTAAAGAAGACCGTTAGTGTTTTTATGGAGAAAAAAAGCAGGAAACTGAAAAAAAAAAAACTGTTAAATGAAAACCTACTTCCGGTTAACCGATTTCCTTCAAACTCGAAATTCAGGCAACATATTTTATTCTAATTAATATTTAGATGACAGAATTGTATAAAAATAAAAAATAATAGCACTTTATAAGAAAACATAACCCTAGTGGTTCAAGGACCTTTTGGTTACAAAAAAAAAAAAGCTAATGGCTAAGGTTAAGAGCCTCGATATCACGATGACTCTTCAACTTATTTCAATGACCGACATTGTAAACAGGATGTAGAGCAGTGGATTTTAAAAGAACATAGAAAATGGTAGCGATCTTTATGATGATTACTGGTCCGAAGGACATCTTTGTTTCCTCAAGAACCACATTTTCGGTCAGTTTTACTAAAACTCAAGACTATGGGCCAACCCATAGCGTAGAGTAGAGTAGTCACATCACTTTGTTCCAATGTGACATAGTCTACAGCCACCTTTTTTCCTGATTATGGAGAGTTCAACAAAACTATTATATACCATTTTATGGGGACAGTTTCTGGACTTTGAGGAAGTGCCACTCCTCTCCCTAAGAGCTGGAAAGTCATCAAGTCCGGCAAAGTTAATGAGCTCTTTATAAGTTTCTTCAACGAGCGGGAAAGCTTTTTTCCTCCACTGTGTGAATAAATTAGGATGCGGAAATTAAAAAAAAAATATATATCAAAAAAAGGTAAAAACTTTCACATCACTTAATTAATAACTAAGTTGAACTTTTATTAAAATTTTACAACTCATTTAATTGACCATAAATTCACTTCATTAATCATACTGATTACGATTAGCATTACCATTGGTTATTAGGAAAGGAAAGTTTATTATTATAGCTTACTTACGGGAATACTATTAAAAAACTAAATTTCTCTAAAGAAACTGATGATAAGGCAAGATTTCCCAATAATATGGGTATTTATATCCTAGTTAAAGAAAATTAGTGATAAAATAGTAAACTAGATATGCAGAGCAAATAGCCCTATTAAAACTATATCCAGTGACGCCCCAAGAATATCAGGATATTATCTGTAATTATTCCTAGAGAGCTAGGCATCTCAGCTAGATGTGGGCTGGGGTTTATCTATTTGGTTATGCTAAACCTAAGAAGCTGTAGGTATCTATATTTCTTTTGGGATTGTTGAGTTATCCAATGTAGGAGTTGTTCATTTTGTTACGACTACATTACCAGGAAGAATATCAAGGTACCTGAAGATATTTGTAAGTCCTTCTTCTTCCTCCCACTGCAGCGTTAAGAATGAGATATTCAAATTGGGGCAGGCGTTTCATCCGAAATTTTTGTTTAGCGTATGCGATAAGCAAGAGTATTTCTTTCCTATCAATATTTCGTTCTTGATCGGTGCTTTTAGACAGTTTTCGATCAATCAGACCAATTACTTAAAAACTTCATTTAAAAGAGAGAGGTCTCATAATCATTTAGCAAAACTGATTTGGCTTGCATTCAAAAGTAAGAAAATCTAAATATAATTAAGTTCTTGGAAAGCTTGACACTAACTTCAAGAAGGCGTTTAACTACTGATGAAAATACCATTTCCGGAAAACAGGGAAACTAAAGTTCCCCATGACTTTACATGAAGTAGTATTAGTGTTTTCCGGTTAAAACTACAAAAACCTACTTTACTATAACCTTCTACATATTACTTTGTACCTTAATTAAAAAAACCTTGGGGAAAAAAAAAATTCTATTTGCGAAAAGGCTCTTAAACCATTAAGTAATTAATTGCTTTATAAAGTAATCGCTAACTGATTTAACATTTATTATAACGTTATTTAAAAGAAATAAATTATTGCTTTTATAAAATATATTTGTACATAATTAAAAAATTGTTGAACTTGAGACCTTATTAATAATTATTGCATGCCTCTTTATTTATTTAACAGGTCACAAATAAAGATCCGGATAACCTTTGGAAGGCAATAAAGTAACCACTTCTTCCGGGGATCATGGTCGGTCCTCTCTAAAGGGTGCCTGGTGTAAAGACCCTAAACTGACAAATATCCTGACACGAACATATAGGGCCTATAGAAGTTGTTAATGTGCACCTGGACAGAGGAAATCTCGCTCATCAACCCAGTAAACTCTTATTCACTTTCCAAATTCCTAAACTTTTACTATAGGCAACATACCGTAATATAGTTTCTACTACTTAAGGTCACAGTATATCTCTTCAGACATCTAAATCACTTCCGTCTTTTTTATGAAGTAGAACTTGTAGTAAATGGCAGTTTAAAGTTAAACCTAACTCATGGAATCTCCGATACATAAATATTTCAGCAAAAAGATGTTCCGCAATTAAAGTGCTAGATATAATGTTTGAAATAAAAGATTAATCAGTGGTACAGTTTTCGATATAATCCCCCCCCCCCCAAATACTACGTAATCTATCACTTTAAATTCAATGATAGGATAAAAGTCGCACATATGGTTAACCGATTATGGTATTCCAGTAAAGCATTCAACGTACCATAATATTATAACCGTATATGATCTAGCCCTTAGAGGAAACTTTGAATTTGCAGCATCTTCAGAACTATCATAATTAGCGTTTTCAAAGTTCAAGGTCAATCTTTTAGAATCTTTTCGAGAAAGCGCGGAAAAACTGAAAAAAAAAAAAAACTTTCAGTAATATGTCTCATTTCCACTTTGACCGAAACCATTGTATCCATGGTAGCGGAGATCATGGTAGATAAACAGAATCTTGAGTTTGAGTGCCCCACAAGTTTTCGTTTTTGAGATACTTCGTTCATGTACATATATATATATATACATACACACACACAAACTACGACATGATCGTTTAACTTTCTCAATCCTTCGAATTCAGTTTATAGGCAACTTGTTCTAATTAAATTTGAAAGGTTAATATCGCCACTTCCGTAAAAGAGGAGTTTTTGGAAAATAATACGTGCAGGAAAAAGGATTCACAAGTGAAGAAAGTAGATTTAAAAAAGTTCAGGAAAAGATCAGACGAAGAGAAATGCTTCTTTTAACACACAAAATTTTTTATTATTTTTAAGACATGTGTATGTGTTCAACTACAGCTGCCTTCTATATATTATTTGTTTCCCTTCTTTGTTCTTTTTTCTTTGTCCTTTTCTTCTTTTTTGTATTTCGCTGATTTGCATATAATGGAATATGTTAATACTACTGCTAGTTAAAGAAAGAGAACTAAAAGAATGGAGGAATCCAAGAAGGTGTACACAGAAATCTAGTTAGTTCTTGGGAATGTTTTAACTATATTAAATAATGTATTATAAAGGAAATATCTGAAATAATTATAGGAATATAATTTGTCTGTAATAATAAAGTCAATTATTACTGGGTCACCAGCTGAGCAACCACTGCCATTGGTATCAAAAACACATCCGCGAATTTTTTTTTACTTGCTTTCAGAGGAAGTTTAATATTGCATACGTGTCAGATTGAGTCAAAATTACGAGTTATCACGGGAAAAATACATGTTTCGAAGTCATTGAAAGAAAATTTAAAGATATTTCTTGAAAAAAAATTACACCCGAGTGAAAAAAAAAAAATTGAGATCACTTTACTGAAGAAGTTTTTAACGATTTTCTCGAAACCTGATGATTTTTCTTAAACTATGACTGAAGATACTAAATACTATGTTCGCTTATCATTTTTATATTAAATATTTTTTCAAAGAACATTGAATTGAAAAATTTCTGTACGGGAAATTCCAATAAGGATTTCCTCTGTTATTTTAAAATATTACTGTTCTCTTCCACTGTCTATATTAATGGCAATACATAACGGAAACCTTGAGTTCTCCAAGTATAAAAGGCTATCAGTCTTCGAAATAAAGGTACTAACAAAAATTAGGGAAACCTGCGCACTATACAGGTAAATGAGCAAGACGCACACAACATGAGCGATGATAATGTATTTAAAGAAAGGATGAAGTCTAGGTTGCTAAAATAAGAAAGCTTGATAGGCGGGAAGAATAATTATCAGGATGAAAGAGCAGGAAATCTGGCTAGAATAAAATTTAAGCCACCAGGAACGTTAACAAAAGATGCTTACTTGGTTCGAGAAACTGTATTGTAGCAGCCGTAGAAGTCAGTCAGAATTGGCGGAAGCTGTTGGAAGAGACATCAAGATCAACTAGTAGATTGAAGACAGTCGTAAAGAGAGTGGTAGAAATGTTAAGAGATTTTTTCCACGATTTCCACCTACTTTCAAGGCAAGTTTTGATAATTTTTAGTAAGAATCATTTTGGTCTAGGATAATATCACAAGAAATTAAAAAAAAATGCATACTATCTTAATTGCAAATAGTCAACCTCAAAAATGTTTTAAACATTGTTTCACAATAGACAAAAATAGCTTCCAGTCTACAAGTCAATGTCGAAACAATTTCTATATGTGGAATATAAGAGTAGAGAACGAAATGAAAGAATGCGCGCGCACAGTCAACTATTATTATCGATATACAGTATTGATAGGTCAAAGAGAAAAGAATGTTCAGATATAAATCGTGGTGAATGGTCACACTTTTAAACAATAACAACGATAATTCTTGTATTATTATTGTTACTGTTTACCTTCTCTATTCACCTGTTTTCCAAAACACTTTGTTCGAAGGTTACAAATTATATTTCTGTCATAAAAATAAATAAAAAATTAACTAAAGTAGGATAACGTCATTATTCATGGATGGCAAAAAATGGGTCTATTTTCTCTGGTCGTTGTCGACGGAAACTACTCCTCAGAATATTATATTTTAAAATTCAAGATAATTAAAAAGCTCGGTATTTCATAAGTACATTCATAAAAGGAATTTAAATTCAACCATTGCTCTAGATTATATTGGGTTCAGAATGGGCTTCCTTCGCCCTCTGTCAACGCAAGAAATCGACTTGCGGGCCCTTCCTACAACTAGAACAAACCGTTCAGTTCTGAAGTCGTAAACACAAGGCAGCGAGTGGTCTTCGTACAAATTATGACGAACACAGGTTTCTCTTACACCGGAGTGGAAATCTGTAGCCGACAGTGACCTTTGAGCAGACAATCCAGAAATCAAAAGTTCTCGGTTTTAACCCCTCCGAAGGCAGATGAAAAACTGGCTGCCTGTGCCCCGGTGGCGATCCAATTCATAGATACGAGAATTGTTCAACGTACATATTCTAATGGATCGGTTAATGAAATATTTAGAAGACGCTACAGAATGGTTCGAAAGCTATGTGGAGTCTTTTCTCTCTACTTGTGCACGATTCACTGATGTTAACCTAAACGAAACTGAGGCATTTGCAAGATTTTCCTCAAGAAAGTACTTTAACACATTTTCTTGGTTAAAAAAAAAAAAAAATTAAGATGAGTTTAAAAACCATCACTATTCCCCTTGGGCATTTGCTTTGTAAGGAAATATCTTCGTCATCTGGGTGTTGTTGCGGAAAACAGAGTGGGCACTTTGTTCGCAAATGATTCTTGAGGCATGATGTGTGTAGCTTGTTGCAGAACTAGGGATGTGGGGGATCCTTCTGCCTCTCTTGTCCACAGTCTTAGTGTGTTTTTAAATGATATAGAGGTAATGTGAAATGAATTCGGAAAGAGGTAATGGTCCACTTATGGCCTAAGGGCATTTTCTTTCCTTAGTGAGGCCCTGAGTTCCAGAAAAAGAGTAGAAAAGAAAACGAATTTTCTAACTCATTGCTAAAGATTGTACTACTTGCATTTAAAACCATTATGAATGCTTACCATTCAATATTTGATTTCAAATCATAGCAAAACATTTGAAGCCATTCGCTAAAGTCACGCCAAGATTCTTGACAACACATAACGACGGTGCTACAGGGCTACTGTACTCCTGTAGATTGTATCCACTTTATCCCATTTCTATGTAAAAATACCTTAGCTTTAGTAATAGCATTAAAAATCGACCTGAAAAAAAAGAAGAATCGAATTCTATTTACGTGTAAAGAGACGACAATAAATATCTCTCGATACCCCATAAAAAAAACGATCTCTTGGAAATACTTTATTATATAAACTATTAAAAAATGCATTTTTTTCCTTCCTTTCTTTGTTTACTTCTATTGAAAGCCACAGGTTGTATAAAAATAAAAATAAAAGATTAAACTACCAGGTATATAATAAATAAGGACTAAAAAAGAAAATAATTGAAGATTAAGGAATAACAACGGCAAAGCATCACCAGCGAGTTCTTGTACTGGAAGAGTCTATGACTAACAAGAGAGCGGAGACTTGTCATGGTAAACAACAGTATATAGCAGAGTAGGGGGCGAGCGGGTGGTGGAGGTGTTATAGGGTGGGGGCTGAGAGGGTGTAACAGTGAAGGGGTGAGAAGGTTCACCAGGTATGTTTGTTGTGATCAGACCTTGACGGGAGAGTTCCAAGGACGAACTCATCACACAAACACACACGCACACAACAACGAGGCGCAATAGACAACAATTACTTCAAAGTGAACACATACATACACACGAACACAGCTCTCTATAGTTAAGTACACACCCATCACCGTGATACACTCCTTTCCAGTTTCTTCTAACTTGATCAGTTTCAAACTATCCCATTATAAATAATTGAAAATGTTCTCTAAATTCATTAATAAATAAAAATTTTGTTTTCATAAAAAAAATTCTGCATTTTATTTGACAAAACAGAAAACTGTTGTGAAACACTCACACAACTTTCTCTTACTCCTAATAAATACAATTATATTATATAAAATGATAATTTTTTTTTTTAAATTCAAATTTCACTCATCTGTCCTAATTATTAATATTATATATATATATATATAATATATATATATATAATTTAAGGCGCGTCAACTCTAGGTCATTGGCGCCCGAAGCCTTCTCATCCTCCGCGTGGGAGTCCATACGTAACCACTTAGCTATATTTACTATATATATATATAATATTCAACCAGTACCGCATATCATTTGAAATTTGAAGCCACACATTCTGCAAAACAAACTACGTAGAAATCTTCTTATTTTTGGAGGGGGGATAACGTTTCAAATAAAAGGTTTATAGATTTATAACTATAGTTTAAAGAAAATCCTTATAGCCAATTTGAGAAAATCCCAAAAAATACAATAACCTATTCTATAAAGTTACTTAGTTACTTGTATGGCTTCTCCTCTCTCATAAGGGTTAAGCCAAGGGAATCTTGACCTTTTTTCGCAATTTGATTGTTGAGTAGATGGAGGGGGGCCAAACGTACAACCTGGAGAACCAGGTATTTTTTTCAGGTTCTCCTTCCCCTTGATGAGTTATCTGCATCACGAATTTAAAGAATTATCCGCCCCGTATAATATCTCTCCCCCCCCAGACAAGCATTAGTTTAAAGAGGCGGTGCACACTCACCACTAGCCCACGTCTTCGAGTTGTGAGGTACAGTTAAATTTCCAAGTAATCGATTTCAATCCAATTTAGAATTTTAGCAATGTTTCTATCTTATAATTAACATTATATAGATGGTAGAGCCATACATTATACTGAAATGATATATGTCAGATAGTATACAAAGTTTAAATTAGATCCCAAAATACAAAAAAAACGCACTTCCGTTTCCTGGATTTTGCTTGATTTTGATGGCAATGGTTGTACCTAGACGGAATAACAAGTTTTGAGCTTCTTGAGGTTTTTCTTTTTTGAATTTTGTTTCACGCACATACAACACATTTGCTAAAAACCTAGTTTTAGTATTTAGGGAATCTCAAAACATGTGCTTATATATTAAAAACTCAATTTCGAAAATCTGACACGATCTTACCAGAGGAGTAAGAGTAAGTAAAAACTGAAATGTGAAACATTTACATGACTTTTTATTAGTATCAATTATTACATAACAGTAGATTGACCAATTATCAAACTTGGAATTTTTACTAAACGTATAAAATATGTATTACATATATATCTATACAAGTGGTGGGACTTATGTGGTTATAGCTTTTTTGGGGGGAATAAGGTTTAGCTGAATGTGATTACATTGTAAGGCAGCGTCCTTTGCCGGCCAACGTAAAAGCTTATAACGGCAGTTTAACTAATTAAAATTAACTCTAACTCACACCCTCCTCACACAGAATAATATATAAGCGGCACTTTTAGATGAAAATTGTCAAAATTGGGATTTTTTTTTAATCGAAAACTTGGTGTCAGAATTTTAAAATGTTATAAAATATATCCTCAAATAAAATATATCCTCTTAGTTAATCCCATCCCACTAAATTATCCACAATCACGGTTTTATTTGTATGTGATCATCCTGAACTAATACTAAAACATCATCGACAGGTGTTAAAATATGATGGATTTGAAAATTTTAATATGATCTCTAAATCTCTCAAGGTGCATCTTATTAAAATTAATATATTCTTTTATATATATCTTTTATTTATTAGTTTAATTTTTAAATCTAAATATATGTGCTGAACAAATTATGTCAGTGATCTAACTATGATTAGATTAGAAATGTAACAGATAATTAACAAAATGAATCTAAGATTAAAAAAAAAAAAAACACGTAATCTCCTTATAAGAAAATAAATTCTCTGTTTCTAACCAATTAATTAATAAAACATGAAGGACAGATTATAACAATAGATGTGAACTTTAAAGAACTACATTCTTTTTAATTAATTATATTCTTTTATTAGAAATATTACCCGATTCGCATACATAATAGGAAAAACAATTAATATAATTTTTTTAACTATTTTAATATAATTTTTTCACATTATAAGGTTACGAAAAACTCTTGAGTTGTTGAACTAATTAAACAAACTAATTGTATAAACTTTATTAGCTTAGTAAATAATTGTTATAAAAACAATGTTTTTAACGAATAACTAAAAGTGGTTAGTTAAAAATTTTATTGTAACGAGTGAATATGTTTTTTTTATTATTTAAAAAAATTAAAAACATTAAAACCAATAAATAAAACCAAAATTTCTTGCTATGCGATAAATACATGTTATAAATGTCAATAGTAACAACCAATAAGCAGATCCGCAGTTAAATTCTACTAGCTCAGACAAGTGATGTAATAATCTGGGCGTGGTCAACCAAGCAATACTGGCTTTCTGATTGGACCCCAACAAAAAATCTCAAATTTCGTTCCAAGTGACTGGTTAATTATTTATAATGCATTATTTTATTGTAAAAAATATAAAACGGGGGAAAAAATAAAATTATGATTTGTAATATTGTTTTATTATCGTTAATTTAAAAGGACTCTGAAATGAAGTTAAAAAAAGATTATGAAAAAAACAATTGAGAAGAAAATGAAGTTAAACATTTTTGTTCAGAAATGCAAAAGTTGTATGCAGGAAATACATGTTTTGTAAGTTTATTTCATTGAACTTAGCTAGACAAAACAAAAGGAAGTTTGAACATTTAGAGGCTAAGTATCGAGATGTTAATAGAAATGAAATCCCTCTCCCCCTCAAAGAAATAAATAAAGATAAATGCATATTATTTGTACAGATGATACATCAGGCAAACATTTATTTTGTTTTATATGACTGTAAACAAACATTATATACTATAATTTAGTTTTAGTATTTAAAACAAATATTGCACAACTTTACATTTAACACAAGTCTCAAAACAGTGACAAATTTCTTTAAATAATTTCTGGTATTTTACCCGCCCTAGCATGCATATTCAGTTTGTTCCTAACCGGTTTCGGATTTTCATCCACCGTCAGAGCAAATTCACTAAGTTCGTGTGAAGAGTTCACTTCAACGCAATCATTAGATTGAATTTTAAATAATTATTAAAACAAAACCAAATAAATAACTGTAATTTCCGAACTAATTTTTATTTCAAGTATTACCGATTTGTCTGATTTTTAGATTGAGTACAAGAAAGGTTGTTCTGAGGCCTACCGGATATTTTTTGAAAATGTGATCGATTATGTGCCATTATATGATTAAAAATGAAATGATATTGCAGATAATCAAATGATCACACGTTTATTGCTTCCTTTTTCTTTATAGAGATTTTCTTCAAAGTGACCAAGACGATGAATAAAAAAAAGAAAAAAAAAATGACGTATTTAACTAGAAAGAAAGTTTGTTCCAGTGTCCACATAACAGATTTTTATTGATTTTCTGCAAAACTTCTTCCACGATTTAGTAAACTTCTTTTCTTCTCATCTGCCTAGTTTAGGATTTTCTTCGGATCATCAGAGTTCGTAAAGAAGACGCTTACTTAAATTTTTAAAGGTTCTGTCACACACTATATAGACTGATTAATTTATCTAAACCTTTCAATCACTCATTACCAAAGCCTAACTTCATTCCTCTTTCCTTTCTTTGTTAAAGATATAAAAATAATTACTACAACATCAACTAATTTAAATTCCTATCGGCCCTCCAATCTAAAAAACATAATATTGACACAGCAAAAATCTCTACACGATGGATGAATCCGTCAGTCAGTCTCTTACTCTGACGATGGATGTAAATCCAAAACCGGTCAGAAACATCAAAAATATGCATACTACGAAGGATAAAATTCCAGATGTTATCCAGCATTGCGGACCTATCCATAACTTTTTTCTAAAACTGACATTGTATAGGATTATTCTCTCACGGCTCTATTCCACAGAATATTAATTAAAAATGTCATGAAAACATAAAATCATTCAGGCGCTATGTGCAGTCTAGTCCCATTGTTAAATAAAAATTACAATTTGACTTACAAAATAAAAAATTAATTATTATTATTATCTTTATATTCGTTCGATACTTTAGTATGCAGCCTCTGTCTGGTCTCAAACTTGTAAAATAATCATAAATATAATTTATTATAAATTACAGAGTCCAAAATAAATGACTCCCATTAATCGGCTCATTTTCAACATGGACTATATATATGCATATTGTATACTTGACCTCTTGTTTATAAAAAAATTTAAACATATCTTGTTACAGTTCTCTATCAAGTTAAGTTTTTTTTATTTTATTTTCTTCCTTAATCTTTAAGTCGTGTTTTCCCTTAATACTGTCCTAGATATTAGTGTAGATAGTTGAGTGTACATGGAGTGTAGGAAAATAGCGGGAAAGACCTGGGGAAGTTAACTCTCGAGGAATCTATTGGATTTACGACAAGTTGGTGAATCCAAGGATACTCTATGCCGCAAGTGGCACGGTGACTGGTTCTTTGGTGGGAAGGAATAGCAAGAAGCACGGCCAGTCTGGCTATTACTGGTGCGATGAGAACGACACCGACGGTGGCACTGGAGATGTTGCTGGGGCTAACCCCTCTTCAGTATGTGAAGCGATGAAGGGGTACCTCAGAATGAGGTGTGAGGGAGAATGCGTGTGAACCTTTCGGGGGGATCACACTAGGATCGAGGATGAGATTTGGCGAGTAAACCGATTTCTGCTATCTAAACTCGATGAGACGAGCAAGAAATGGGGATTTCAGAGGGACTACGAGATCAGTATTGGCAGTACAGGGGATGATAACCTCACGAGGCCAACGGAGGCGGGAAATGTCATTATTCGGTGTAATTCAGATGGCTCTAGGCAGGAGGGGACTGCCCTGTCAGGAGCGGGAGCATGGTTGCAGGAGTTGGTTAGAGGGAGTTCGGAGGCCTTGGGTGGTTTGGCCACTGTTTTCCAGTCCGAGGTGGTGGGCATTATTGAATCCTGCCGCCTTGTGGGGAAGATTTATAAAAGGAATTAAGCAGGGAGGTTCGGAGCAGGGAAGTACCTCCTATCCCTTACTAGGACAGGTCTAAGGACCTTGGTGGGGATAGTGACTCTTGGGTGTCTAGTCACTTGTTTAACATAGGGAGGACGTCTTCCCATTTGTGAGAATTGCGATGACGGAGTCAGGGAAACGGTGTATCACTATTTATATCAGTGTCCCCGTTTCGCTGGTACTAGGTTTCGCGTATTTGGGAGAGAACCACTCTCACAGGATTGCCTGGGCGAGTTGGAGTTAAAGGATATCTTGGGATATTGTAGACTGACCGGTAAGCTACGGGGAAAGACTATTTAAGGGGATGATATGGGGGGGCATCGGGGGGATGAAAGCCATATAGGCCCACACCACCAGGCACCCGATATAACAATCATAAGTTGAGTATACATGGGCGCCAAGCTTGAAACCCCAGTTTCGCTTTATGTACATATAAAAACATAAACATGTAAATAAACTTTTGAATTGACATCACATAAACAAATTATGAGTTCAATTAAAAAAAAAATTAATTGGGTAGAATTTTAAAATAAATAAATTGTAATACTGATCAACCTGTTTGTTGTGATGAACGTAGGCGGCAATAGTATCCGATAGGTTTATATACCCGTATTCTCTTTACAAACTACATAATATAAAAAGTAAATCCAAGGTCTACCAATCGCAAGAACAGAACCCAGTTTTCGCGCGCTAACAAAGGCTAGCAAGTTAGCAGCAGCTGTCCACGCCTATAACCATTAAATACACTCTCCTCAATGGCGCCTCAACTACCACCAACCAACTATTTTACATATAAAAGTCATTTTAAAAGATTGTTGAACTTTTATAGTCTCCCCCCTCATTTATCGTTCTTCTTTTTCTCCTTCACTCCTCTCTCTATCTTCCACGAGTAAATAAAAAAAAAATAATTTCAGCTTAAACTAACAGATTAATATTATTACAAACTCCACCAAGCTTTTTAAAATATCAAAATATAAAAATAGAATTAAAGTCGTTAGATATTTTAAAGTACGACATTTTCCAAATAATTTTTAATTAAAGTAGGATTATAACCAATTTTTTTTTACTATAACATTATGAATGGTATATAATATGGCATAATAACAAATTTTGTTTATATTATTACACACTTTCTAAGGTTGCTATTGAATACTATTATAAATGTATATACAATAATCATAAAAATATATATGTATATATTTATTTATCTGTTTGAAATCATGCAATAAATAATTCATTCTGATTTTCCCACATTTCCATGAAATTGTTCTCAATTAATTTTGTAATACATGCATTTATTATTATTATTATACACCTTCTAAATAAAAATAAATTCCCACCCTTAATATGAGGTACATTACATTTATTTCAATAGTATCTGAATTACTACAATATTAGAATTAAATAATGAAATATTTTAACGAGCGTTAAAAAATATTAATTCTAATTACTAAATGGCCAAACAACAACAACAAAACCCTGATTAGAAATTTTTTTTGTAGTCGTTTGTCCACTTATGAGTGAGATTAGTTTTTCCGCTATCTCCACAAGCGGGGAATTTATGTCGGAACTGCAGAATAAGGATACTAGTGACATGGAATGCGGTGTCTTGAAATTCATGTTCCACGTATCAAATTATGTTTCATGTATCTAGGTTTTGCGAACTTAAGGAAAGATGCTGGATGAGATACGGGATCCATGGAGATTTAGCCTAAAAGTCGTCTGCTCGGAATTGTGGGTTACTTTTTAATTAGTGGATTGATTTGATACAGGTGTGAAGTTATATTCCTTCAAAAAGGTTGGAAAATGCTTATTATTCTTAGCTTTCGCTTCTCGAAGAAAAGATTAAATAAAAGAGGAGTACTTCAAAAATGTGGGTAAATAATTTCCAAATCACCGATTTTAACAGATGTCAAATCTGTTTCCTCCAAGTATTTTCTTCCTCCTAGATCTTTCAAATTTTTTCTGATCATATCTTAAAATAATTCCTTCCACTCGTGAGATGCCAGCCCAACCAAAGGGGGAAAACCAAAGACAAGAGGATTGATATAGGTCAACAATGTTTGTTACAAAATGAAAAGATCAGGAAATGATCAGGGATCCGGTGACACTCTTTTGAAGGTATATAAATGTATGAAGTGGATTCAAAACTTGTAAGAGAAATGAAGTTTACAAATTAAATTAAATTAAAACCATGGTGTCCTGCAAGGAGATAAATTAAGTCCGCTTTTATTCGCACTGTTTATTGTTGATATTATTAAGAAAACAAGGTCAAACGGTTTAACTATAAAATATAATAGTTTAAATATTAAATTTTTATAATAGAAGATAAATAAGCCTTCTACACTTATCTTCACGCTTTGAACAGGAACGACTCAGACTGTTGTGACGATGGTAAAACAAATATCTATCAAGGAAAGCAAGCTGTTGGCCCAAAATGTTGCTACAAAGTAGTTATTTTCAGGTATAAAGAAATAAAACAATCAGAGACATTTTCAGTGATAGCCTGCTTAATTTTGTGGCCATCGACTGGTTTCGGGCGTTCGCCCAACATCAGGATGTTTTTGTCAAACAGTGTAATAACATAAGATTTGCACAGAGCAAGTACTATTTGCTCTGTGCAAATGTATGTTACTACACAGTACAACAAATACATCCCGATGATGGGCGAACGCCCGAAACCGGTCGATCACCACACCATGAAGCAGGTTATCACGGAAAATGTCTCTGATGCTTTCCAGCTCTGCGGAACCAACCACCACAACAAATAAAACAATCTCTGGTTTGCACAAACAATTGAAGAGTAAAATATAAGAAATATAGCACTTTAAAATGTTGCAATATATAAAGTGATTCACGTGCAAAATTCCTATTTAAAATCAATTTAGTCATTACAAAAATATGTAAATTTTGCAAAAGAACGATTTGTCAAAAATGACAAACAATTTTTACTTTCAGAAATGATAAACAATGACGAAAATAGTTTTACTGAGTAACGGTAAACATGTATTAAAATAAATAAATAATTAATATAAATAGATTTTTTTTATAAAAAAAAAACTGTAAATATTTGTATACAAAAAGATAAAATGCTTAGTCATACGGGTACTAGGAAGTCATGGAGGTTCGGTTGTTAAATTGTTTATGATGTCAGTTCAGCTAGCCAGTGAGAAACAGTAAATCATTTTTAGAATAAAATGTAAGGAGGAATTCAAAAGTCATCTTCATTATGTCAGGTTGTAAAGTGTGCACGAATTAACTAAACTAATAACAAATTTGATAAATTACTAAATTAATACTCAAGGGGGTGGTGGGGGACAAAAAACAGACCAAGTTTTGGCATCACTTTTGAAAAATTCTTCCAAAACAGAATCTTGCTTACTGTACATGGATTAAGAGATGATCGTGTTTTTTTTTTAAGTTGTAAACTTTGTTGCATGATTCGTTTTTTTAAACATTGCCAAAAAATTTTGAAGACAAAATAAAAGAAAGGAACAAAAAAACCATTCCTAAATTTAATCTATTCTATTAATAGCAACTGTAATTAATTTTCTTTTAATTTTAATTGAAAATAATAAAATAGAAGATTTTTGACATGATTTACAATAATTACATTGAAGTTTTACAATATTAATTTGTTTTTAAAAAAACTTCAAAGAAAAATGAATTATAAATTGTACATACCGAAAAAAACAATTTCGTAGAATAAAGCTATTAAATTAAGATACTTTTTAATTTCATTTAAATTAATAATTATTATATGCCAAACATTATGTTACTGTTAATTTTAGCAATTAATCTACAAACAAATAAACAAACAAAAATTGATAAAATTTTTGCTATTATTAGTCAGTGAATAATGAGTTAATGAAGAGATAAGAAGAAGACCATCTTAGTTTTTGGTCTCTATTTACATAAGATTTTTAACAAATATACGATAATGAATCTATTTACACCAAAATATTATTTACTGATGAACAATTTCAATATTTATGATCAAAGATTATGTTAAAAATAATATACGTATTACTATATAGTTCAATTTAGGAATAACTAATAATTATGATAAAAGAAATTATGTTAAATAGGGTGTTAATATCAGAGATATTTTCCGTGATAGTCTGCTTGTTTTGTAGTCATCGACCGGCTTTGGGCGTTCGCCCATCATCAGAATGTTTTTCTGTCATTACAGTGTAATAACGTAGACTTGCACAGGGCAAATTTAGTTTATTCACTCAAGAGTATATACATACTCAAGAGTTTATACGTGTAGATATGTAGATTGTTGTAGGGGATCGATCATCCACTGCGGCCTGAAAGATCTATTGTGCCCCTGGAGGCTTCTCAGTGCCTCCAAGCAGTGTTATCTAGCTACAGACAACACTGATCATCACCGTACAGTGAGTTGTGGAGGCTCATAGCAAGAGACAATCTAAAAGCAGCATGCTGGACTCGAAACCCGGAACCTCCGCGTTGCTTGTCTGTAATGTAAAGCGTGTACGTAGTTTAAGTTTGTTATGTACTGTTCTGACGAAGTGCATGGAGTAATGAGCTGTGATAACCCGTAGGGTCGCTACTCCCCAAGTAACTGCATGCAAGAGATACCCCTTGCGGGAGAGTTTGTACATACGGAGTGTATAAACTAAATTTGCTCTGTGCAAGTCTCTGTTATCACACTGTTTTGATAAAAACGTTCTGATGATGGGTGAACGCCCATAACCGGTCGATGACTATGAAAAGAAGCAGGGCTAGCTATCAAGGGGAAATATCTCTGATGATTTCCAGCTCTGCGGACCCTACTACAACAACTAGGTTGTTAATAACAGTATTAAATATATAATTAGATAAGTAAATAGAGAGAAACAATTTATTATTTAAAAAAAAGAAAAAAAATATTAACAAATGGGGTTGCTCAGTTAAATTAATTTGCTCAAGGCATAGCATGCAAATCTATCCAAAAATGACATCTTTTACCACAAAATGCAAACAATGAACCATTTGCAAAAACAACAGTACACAGATTAGAAAAACTAACCGTTGTACGATATTAGTACGCCGGGTCAGTTAATATTTAATTTCCCTTGTAAAATAATCAATAATCAAGCATTCTGTTTAATCTTAATCATCATGACGTAAGCCTAAAATAATAAAATGGCGTGAAACTCCAGCAAAAAAAAAATTCTGGTGTGAAACATTCACAAGACTTTCTCTTCTTACGCTTGTGAATATAATTATATGGAAAATGACAACTTTAAATTGTACTCACATGTTTTATTTATTTGCTGGCACACAATGTGTGTTTTTAGCAACGTCAATACAACACGATTACAATAACAAAAACAAGGGAAAAATATAAAATATAAAAACTACAGTCAATCTGAGCACGTATTAAAAAATTATTAAAATATTCATTACAATCATAAAATGCCCGGTGCATCATTATTCCTTTCACAGCTCTTCTGAACTCACCCAGAAACAGTTGTTTTATATACTTCGGCGTCTTATTAAAAAAAAACGAACTCCCATTGACAGAAGGCTGGCGTTAGATAAACAACTCAAGATGACAGGAAATGGAGTAGGGATAACGGCCTACTGTTATTATTATTGTCTATGATCTATTTGCATGCTTTCACAAGTTTTTATATAATTGATTGTATTGTTATTTAGAAAATTCCTTTCTATGAATAGTTTTAGGCGTTTCACTTTTCTCTTACTCCTAGTAAAAGAAAATATCATTTTAAATCGTTTGAAATTTTCAATATCGATTTTTCACTGGAAATACATGTTTCTTTTTTTTTGTTTTTTAGAAAATAAACTTTCAAAATTCTTAATCTATAATACCACTTTACTGAATGCTTTTGTTTTTTTTTCACTTTTTTGCGATTTTCTCTAAAATAAAATTACCGTTTATTAAACAATTCTATTATCTACATTACATTATTAATTAGAATCAAATATGTTGACAAAATTACGAGTTTAAAGAAAATCGATCGGCTGGAAATGGGTTTTTAATGAACAGTTTTTTTCCCCCACTTTTGTGCGTTTTTTAAGCCATAAAAACACTGACCGAATTCTTTAAATTTGATATGGGGACCTATGAGTTTTGTTTGGAACTTTTTTCAAGGAAGTTCATATAAACAAGTTTAGGGGAGGCTATGCTTTCAAATGGTTCTGATGTGTATGTTTGTGTGTTATGAACAAAATACCCCTTCCCAAATCCAGAAAGCTCCAAACATGAAGATCAATCACCACCGTCGGATCCAATTCTCTAGAAGTTTTACCTCAGAATCCGCCAACTTAAAACGTAACTTGAATGAAACTTTTATCCCCCAGAAAGTTGAGGCTCTAATGATAATCTCTAATCAGAGCTAACTAAATACATAGAGGTCTAACCAATTTTATTTCAAACATCCCCCCTCCCCCAAAATTGATTCTGGAAGGGAGCAATAATGTTAAGCTTCCGTCTACAATGTCACGTCAGTTTAATATACAATTATATTATGCATTAGTACTATTCCAAGTTCAAAGGATATCCATAAAATGGAAAAGCAACTTTAAATATGAAACATTACGATATCAAGAAGAGAGATTCTGAGAACACCGCCATTACAATTTTTGTTGGAGGAGAAATGCCGTGGCCATTCAGTGAAGCCACATTTAGGTAGTCCTAAACATAATGTCCTAAAAACCAAAAGCTTACAATCCTCCCCCCCTACCTACATCTACATGTAATATAAAGCCAACTAATCCAAGTTGGGGGGAAAAAAAAATGTTAATTAGAATTGTGATATTGCAATAATATAAGCAATTCGTGCGATTTATTTATTTATTTTTTTAAAGATATAGCGGAAAACAACTAATCCGTTAAAAAATTAAATAGAAATAATTACACTATAATTGTATGTATTACTTTAACAAATAAAAAAAATAAGAGAGAGGGAAAAACGGTTAAAACTTATTAAAAAGAGAAAATAAAAAAAATAATGAAATAACCTTAAGTATAGAAATAAAACTTAGAATAATTGACTTGAAGAATACACAAAACAAAAACCACACTCTCCAAGGAATGACAGAAAGGGTAGGTCCACAGAACAAGCTTTACAAGTATTTTAGACAGAAATGTTGATTGTCCTTCAAACATATAATATACAGAAATAATTAGGCTGGAACGACAATAACACTATATATATATAAAAGAACAACCGTCAAGGGAGTGTTGTTGTACATTTGTCTCTATACGTGTGCGTTTTTGATATCTTGTATGTCCTTGTTGTCCGTATATACAAAAAAGATATGAGTCAGATAGCTTTGAACAGGATAACACTAGTAGTGAAAGTAACACCTGTTGTAGTTTTCACAACACACAAACATACAAAGTTTTTTAATATTTAAAAAATAAAAAACTAGCACAAAATATAGAGCAATACCTAAACTACTAAAAGAGCTGACTGAAAAGGACATAACAACATGCAATCACATAATATATTTAAAAGAAAAAAAAGTGCTAATGTGATTATTACGTCACTATTTAAATTATATGTTAAAACAAAATAAATAAATAAACCCTAATACACTTTTTTCTATTTATTTCATAATAAAAACTGTTTATATGCAACCACATGTACATTTTATAAATTAGTTTACAAATGCCCTTCAAAATAAAAAGTATATGTAATGAAAGCTAGATATATATTTAAAGTTAATCTAAATTTATTTTATTTATTGACTGCCGCAAAGTTTTTTTGCAAAAAAAAAAAAACCGATATGAATTGCACAATTATTAACACACAAAAAATATTCTGACGCAATTTTGGAATACACAAATTTTTCTAAGTTGTTCACATACATACATACGAGTACATACATACTATACACCGACCATTTTCTAAAAACCACTTTTTTAGATTCAGTGGTCCCTCGAAATGAAATAAACAATAAATATTTAATCATTAAATTACCGTTTAATTATAGAGATTATCCTGGAAAATTTGTTAGTAATATCAATAATTTTTTTTTTATTTTAAGCAAAAAAAGGAAAATTCTAAAAGGTCTTTTGCTGTGTGGAAGTTCACATACGGGAACTCTTTGGAAGTTATAGCAGAGAAATCGGCAACAACTATTCCATCATATCTAAAGAACTTGTACAGCAAGTATTCGTATCTGATATGAGATTTTTATAGAGATGATAATCTGTAAGTATCCAAAAGCCACACAATTAATAAAAATATCAAATTAGTTGAATTTAAAGTATACAATTTAAATAAACTCAATAAATATAATTTGCATAATTTTCAGACCTAAAGCAGTATAATAAACAATATAAACAAATTCACAGTTTAAAAAACCTCGTGTTCTAATAAAGCAGAAGTATAATTAAGGCTGTGAAAAAGCAATTTTATTTAGTTTGACTCACTTATATAAAATAAAAGAAGGACATAAAACATACACAATGTTATTAAACTGAAATGACAAAAAAAAAATTTTTAAAAAACTATATCTTAACGAAGCCTTAAAAATGGAAAATAAAAAAAATATACACCTAAATAATGTAACAGTAAAAAATGGTTAGGTAATTTTTGGACAAATAGCCATAGTATTATATATACAAGTTTCAAATAACACATGCAATTAATGTAAAAAAAAGTCTGTAATTCTAGTATCCCTAATGAGGACGCACAGTAATAAAGTACCAGAAACGTAAGGGGAGCAACCATTTGTAATAATTATATAAAAAATAAAAATTAAAAAATACTTTTGGCTGTAAAAAGGTTCATTCATAACCACCACCCAAATAAGGAATAATATTAAAAAACAGCTGTACATAACCCAAATAATAGTTGTTTGTTTCAAATTGAAAAATTTTCAATTTACATTTGTTAAAAAATTCCAAAAAAAAAAAACAGTAAATACCCTAAGGTGTACGTACGTAGCGGGTCGTATAATTTAACAGTAAATTAGCCTTACTTCAAACAACAGAATAAGAAACTTTTAGATCACTACTTATCAGTTCTCCTTCCCCTTTTAACCACTAAACTAGTAATATTTCAAAACATTAGTAATTTGATTATATTTACAACCAATCAAAAATTACCGCTTTTTTTTTTTTGCTTATTTTTGTAATTTGAAAGAGTTCTATAATAAATGATGATACTACTAAGTACTGCAATCTTTTGGAACATAATAAAAGTAAATAACCAGTTATAATAATGTTACAAGGCTAAACGGGCCAGCAACCATCATTACATTATAAATCCAGATATATAATGGAGGAGTCTTTAAAATATTGTTTACGTTCAAAAAAAAAACTATCACTGGCGGCTGGGAAAGAAATATAAGACAATTTAGTGACAATTTTATTTCTGTTTACAACCCACCCCTGCAACGAAAACTTCTCTAAATGAATTTTCTCGGAGAAAATAATTCCCATAATAGAGTATTCATAGTTAATGTAATTTTTAATGAAATCCGTCGGTGTTTTTATGAATAAAATCGTAGAAACTGAAATAACTTCAGTAAAAAAAAAAAAAAAAAAAAAATTCTTGAAACTCTAAATTTTGACAACATATTTAATTCTAATTAATATTATTTTAGATGATACAATAGTGCAATAAACTGCACTTTAAATATAAACATAAACACAGTCAACCCCTCCCCCCGCGCAAAAAGAAATCTTAAATGAATTTTTCGGAGAAAAGTTTCAAATAAAAGTCATAACTTTGTATGTATAATCGATATACTAAGTTTAAAGAAAATTGTTAAAGACGTTTTTCAAGAGAATTTCAGAAAACTGAAAAAAAAAAAAAAACCGTTCAGTAGAAAAGCACTTCCGGTCAACTGATTTTCTTTAAACTTGGAATTATGACAACATATTTAATTCTATTTAATATTTATTTAGATGATAGAATTGTGTAAAAAAAATTGAAACAATACTTTTAAAGGAAAATCTAACCCCATCCCTCACACAAAAAAGCTCCGTTAAATGAATTTTCCCAGAGAAATGTTACAAATAAAAGTTGTTGCTCTTTGTATATTTTAGTTAATATTACAAGTTTAAAAAAAAATCATTGGGAGCCGTTTTCGAGAAAATTGCAAACAACTGAAAAATCCATTCAGTAAAGTGATAATATTTCCGGTTGAGAAATTTTGGCTAACAGGTTCCTGTCGGATCCCATGCTGATACCCAAATGGGAATGCTAAATATGAACGTTCTGCTGTTTTCGTATTCGAGCTTTTACCTAAGCAGGTAAAAATTCGAAAAATGAAGCATTCACCCGTCTTTCTCTTACACCAGTTAGTACAATGTAATTAACAAATTTTCTTTAAAATTGTCATGTTTAGTTTTGCAGGCCATAAAAAAAAAGGAAACATGTGGATTATACGGTCAAAACCAAAAAAGCTTTGTGCAAGTTAAAATTTAAACCTAACTGACAACCCCCCCCCCCAAACCCCGTTATAATTAACTTTTTCGAAAAAATGATTCAAATAAAAGTGACACGTTTTTCAAAGCTGTATAGTGAGCATTATTCCAAGTTTAAAGAAAATCATTGTAACAGTTTTCGAGAAAATTACAAAAAAAAATTGAGAAAATAATTTAGTCAAGTGATATTTCCGGTTGAGAAATTTTGTCCGAAAATTACGTATCTAACGGAATACTAACTTTGAGCTTCCTACGAATTTTCGTTTTTGAGAAATTATGTTTACACACACAGCTGGCAAAATTTATAATTGGAATCATGTGTGTTTTATACACATGGTTAGAAAAATAATAAAATAATTTTAAAAAAAAGAAGTGAGAAAGAAATACGATTTTTGGGTTGTGCATCTGTGTGTTTGATGTGAGAGTATTTGTTTGTGTGTATACTCTGAATAGTGGAAATCTAAGTGAATTGTTTAGATAGCTTAGTGGTTAGAAATAAAAAGAGTTGTAGCGTCAACTGGAGTGGTTTTTATTGTAGACTAATTAGAGTTATTAGTCCAGGCGTGCTAGAGTGTAGTACGCCCACCGAGCACGTAACAAAATATATATGTATATATCATTCGCTAAAAACCTTTTCGTATTTAGGGGAAACCAAAAAATCTGTTCCAGGTGAATCTAAAAGTAAGAGGAAATAATAACCGTAACGATTATTTTGAAACACAGTCCTTTAAAGGAAAACCACAATAACACCATTCCTCCTGGCTCCAAAAAAAAAAATCAGTTTTTCTCAATACGTTTCAAATAAGAAAGAGATAAGCCTCTTATTCGAACATCTAGATGAAAACTCAGTTTCCAAAACTTGATTGATCACAAGACTTCCTGTTACATAAAAGAAACAAAGTTAAACTCAATGCGGTAAAGTTACATTTTTTTATCTGGAATTGAGATCGAAATCTTCGTTTTCTTTGTATTAACCTATAGCGTAACAGCCCATAAAGGGCCAAAAGTTTGCCAGACGGCGATTTTTATTGGTGTGATAGTAATGGAGATTTTATTGATGTGGTAAGTTCCGGCCCTACCAACTGTAGCCTCCCACTTTTTCTCACGATGCTGGGTCAACACCGACTTTGCCATCATGGGAATTGAACCTTGAATTCTCGCACCAAAAACGAGTGCGCCAGCCAATAGACCAACGCATGAGAACTTTATTTGTATTACCAGAATTTTTAGATGACCAAAGAAAAATAAAAAAAACTTACATATTTGAAACAACGACTTCTTTTCAATATTATTTAATTTTTCCATCATTAATTAAAAATAAATTTGAATAAAATATAAATCGATATAGAACTGCACTGGTAAAGCCGACAGTAATTATTTATAATTAATTAATAGATAGCTGGTAATAATTCTTCTTAATTTACATATTTATAAATAGCCTCCATAAAACCGGATTACTGTTAAATGTTATTTAAAAAAAAAAATTATAATAAATTTTAATTAGGGCTAATTAATCTATTGAATCCAAAAATATAATGATTACAATAAAATTAATGACGCTATACAAATTTTAATTACGCAAAATTACATTTGTATTATCTTTACTATCCCATATTGTACAAGTGAAAGCAATGGCAAAGTCCAAGATCTATGTCAGGTAGGAAAGAATATTGCACCGTCAAACAGGTTAATGGTAAAAGATTTATACATTCATTAAGGAATAGAAATTCCTAAATATTTTTGAATCCGAATTAAACTAAAGTGTATTTCATTGGAAATAAAAAAAAAATGCCGACAATTTTTCACAAAAAAATCAATCAGTCGAACACTGAAGACGTGTATATCCGGTGAAGGCACGATATCGAAAATCTGACCCTATCGCAATACTTCCTGTTAAAGTAGTAAGAAAAAGCAATAAATAAATAAACTTTTTTCAAGTTAAAAACCATTTTTTTTCCTCTTTGACTCCATCGTTTCACTTGTAAAATACTAACTTCATTGTATACTAATAACTTCATTGAAATATGTGGAAATATGTCTCCCACAACACAATTTTTGTTTTAGAACCATATACGAACCTATAATCGAGAGTGTCATACAAGCTGCTGTTATAACCTCTATTATGTGCCATATCTAATTGATTCAGAGTCTTAACAACATTTATATATTGATTTATTTCCTTTGAACTTCAAGAACTCAATAAAATCTATTACTGTTTTATATTTTTTAAATCTTTACAATTCCTTTTTAATTTGTTTAGACATTAACGTTTTCAAAAAAAAAAAATCATCAATATCAGCAACTACTGAATAGTGTTAAACTGATAAGAATATAAGGGACTGTGATGGATGCAAGAAACTTGAAATAATATTAAATTTTAAATGAATATAAATTATCAAAATAAGTTGCGAAGGGACCAGCCAGGTAATACGAATACCGTTACTAGGAATGTCCAAGAACCTTTATGGCTTTGTTCTGACCCCTTCTACTAACAAGGGAGGCACTAAACGGACAAAGAGAAGAGATATTTTAAGACAGACTCGTTCTAGCTACCAAAGTGAAAACATCAGTGCCAGTTTCACAATATATTTAAATAAGCTTATAATAATCAATTAACTTGTAGTTATTATTTGAAAGATTATATTATTTATATAAAACAGTGGTGACTTCTCAATTATTACTAAACTTCATTCTCTTTTAAAATTACAAACTATAAGCCCTTTTCACTAAAACGCTCGTGCTACACACTACCACTACTACAAATACAACTCCACACCATTACATTACATTGGTGCCAGCTGTTTGGGATATTTTCAACGAGAATCCACAAATTTACAAGTACGTAAAAATTTCAATTTCATAATTAAGCAAATTATCCATAAGATAATTTGATTGTTTTTTAATTATTTTTTCAGCGGAAATATCTTCAATATTTCCCATTATTGAATTTTCTAGTGAATTTCATTTTTAAATTTTTGTAATTGTACCACTTGTACCTCAATCCCTTTCGAATTTTGAATTTATGAGTGTACTTAATAGATCCCAAATTATAAAGATATTAAGCGATAATAACCTTTCTGTTGGAGGCAATTTACTCCAATTACGTAGACGTCTTGAAAAATATAATCTTTCCCCAAGCAATTCGTTCACTGACAAAATGTATAAGATTAATGGACAAGACATGGGCATCGACGCTGCTGTAGAATATTTACTTGCGCAGCAGCAATTAGCAAATCCTCCAATTAATAATCAACCTAGTCCCTTAAGGAATTTGCAATTAATCAATAGCTTACCTACCTTCGATGGCGAAAATTCAGCCAAAGTTTCAGATTTCCTTGACCAAATTAGCCATTGTGCTAGTCTTTCTGGCTGGGACGACGCTGCCAAATTAGAAATATTAGCGCTTAGACTCTCAGGGTCTGCAAAAATCTTTTACGACACCCAGAAAGCGGAATTACAACGCCAGGGTACAACTATAACGTATCCTCTAATTTCTGAGCGACTTCTAGCCCGATTTCGTAAGGAAAAAACACCCTTAGTCCTCTTACAACAGATGACTAATATTCAGTCCTTGCCCACTGAGTCTCCTGAAACATTCGCGGATAGGATTAGACATATCCAATCCGCCATTCATTTAAAAGCTCAAGCTAACCCACTCGAGGCCTTACAAACAATTTTAGATAAACTGGCCACTGATGCATTCTTGAAGTCACTTCCTCAACCGCTTCGTAATGAGGTGCGAACGAAGCTTCCTCAAAAATTAGATGAAGCACTTTCCTATGCCAATGCCCTAAAAGAAGTTCAGGCTTCTGAATCAAACCCCACAGTTTTTGCTGTTACTGCGAAAAATTCCAATTCTCGTACACCCCCATCTCCTTGTCGTTACTGTGGACAAATGCATTTCCACAGAGAATGCCCGCATCGTAATAAAAGTCAAAAGCCACAATTAAAACCAACTACCACTTGTAGAGTATTTAATGTAATAAAGAATAGACCTTGTCGCCATTGTTCCGGTCCACATTTTGACGTGGACTGCACCAACAAATTCAGACCAAAACCTCGTACTAACTTTGGCAAAATGCCTAAGAAATTTAATATTCCTCAAAACCTTAATCACAGAGCAAATAGTAATAATCGCTATAATAATAATAATAATCAATATTATAGTAATAATCATAGTCCTCGAATTAATTCAAACAATTCGCGATTTAACCCTTATTCAGATAGACCCCAGTATAGTCATAATAATAATGGTTACGAAACTAGCAATCACCTCCAAAATAGGCCCACTTGCCAATATTGTTCAACATTTGGACATACGGCTCGTAATTGTTTCCAAATACAGCCCAAAACGAGTTAGCCCTCAGTCGCTTTCTCGAAAATCTGATATGACCAAGGCAATCATACCTGCTTCCATCAGTCCTGACTAACCAAATAATACCTAATTATGGCATCACGTCCCTTCATTTGCATGCGGACAATGTCAAAAATTCCAAATTTTCTGGCGAATTCATACTTTCGCAATTAAAAGGCAATTTCCAATGAATACTTGTAGAAACATTCATTAATTTGCGCACGTATCTAACACTTAAATTCAACATTCAATTGTCAACTAGTACTCAAACACACCAATTTAGTACTAATCGCTAAGTCACTAAAATTCCTAGTAACTAGCCACAAAATTTCTGTGCCACCTCGCGCACACAATACATACACAACTATACATTGAATCTCTTGAAATAATTCTCAATCTATCACACTTTTTAACTTTACATACTACACCACATGTAAATGTTATATGTAACAATAAATGTATCAGGTTTATATCTAATTAAGTTGTTGCAATAATGACATATTATTTTTGTTTCAGCACTGAAAACTATCGTACTTCGAGTCATAAAATTATTCCGGCTTTAATATTTGTAATTATTGCATTGTATATTTAAATAATAATTGTAATTTATTTTATTTTGCAGAAATCAAGATCACCAAGTGAATTCGTAGTTACTTTTGATGAGATGATATTAATATTTTTTTTATATATTGTATTTACCTAATTAATTAATATTTTTTTCATTTCGCCTTAAAAGGAAATTAAATAATTTGTATTATTCTTGTACTTATCTGACATTTGTATTTTAATGTTATATTTTTATAATACTTAATTGTTTTCTTGTATTGTTCAAGGTTATATTCAACTCATCTAGAAAACGCAAAACAGTTGAAAGAACTCATAGCTATAGAAACGGCCGAAATACTTGCACATACCCCTCAAGCTAGCTATTTCATCTTTACCTCTTAGCTTTAATAATTTTTATACTATTTGTTGAAATTATTGCATACATATCCATTATATTTTTATGCTGTAACAACTTAACAATTTTAAATCTCTCTTTTGCAGCAGATCAAGCCTCTTCGTCGTCTGCACGATTGCATGAGTATGAATGTTATTGCATGCGCATAAATTTGTTTGCATGAATTTAATTGCATGATTAGTCAATATTGCACGTTATTTTATCATATAAATTTATGTATAACTCTGTATGATTATTTTCAGAAACACAAGATTTTACCAAAGGAATTGACACTAAACTTCGGATTCCTCATGATCCTATAATCTTTCCGCATCCCGCTCGCTTATTAAATATATATATTTTTTTTATTTGCGTATTTTGTGTATTTATTTATTTGTTAATTATTTTTGAAATACTTAAGAGTTTTTTTTTGTCCATATAGAGTTAATTCAAGAAACTACATACACACCTACAGTACCGACTTGTCTACCCATTGCCAGTCACTTCTTCATCCGCAACACTCTCACTCGCCAAGCAGTGTTCGCTGTTCACCTATCAGCCTACCACCACAGCAACGCTCACCCACTCACGCAGCGTTCGCTCGAGTATAAGATATCCAAACACACAGCAACGCTCACACCTTCAAGCAGCGTTTGCTCCAGAAGAAGATGACTGCAGCCTACAACACACAGCCACTTTGCAGAGGCTACACACACGCCTCTCACCTTACCAGAGGATAACCTTCAAGCCTCTACAACTCTAGATCACCTCCCAAATTTTTCGTGCCGAAAAATTTCTCCGGGAGGGGGGATAATGTGATGGATGAAAGAAACTTGAAATAATATTAAATTTTAAATGAATATAAATTATCAAAATAAGTTGCGAAGGGACCAGCCAGGTAATACGAATACCGTTACTAGGAATGTCCAAGAACCTTTATGGCTTTGTTCTGACCCCTTCTACTAACAAGGGAGGCACTAAACGGACAAAGAGAAGAGATATTTTAAGACAGACTCGTTCTAGCTACCAAAGTGAAAGCATCAGAGCCATATCAAATTTTAAGAATTATTCCAATTAATTTATAAGCATATTGTTGTTAACTTAATTTCTCTTAGAGAATATATCTTTTGAAAAACAGTGCGACTTCCTTATTATTGCTAACACTTCATTCTCTTTTAAAATTACAAACTTATAAGCCCTTTTCACTAAAACGCTACGCCACAAGCTACCTATACACACAATCATCACCATTACTTACAGGACCGCAAGTAATACGATAGAAATTTTACTCATTTGTCTGTTATTTTACATATCTGTTTTACATAGTGTAAAGTGATCACAAAAAAAATATTATGCTTTGTATTTCTGGACGTTTATTTCTTCTGGTTGGGTACGGTGGGTGGCTCTAAGTAGAAAAAAAAAAATATATTATATTATAATATATTTTTTTTTTTTTAAATATATTGTGGTATCACAATAAGAGAATATATTTTAGTGTTTTCAAATAACTGTGGATTTTAAGATTTCTTTGTAAAGTGCCGCCCCCGGATCAATACTATATAAAATTTATTATATATATTAAAAGGAAGTCAATGTGACATTATCAAATTAAAAAGAAATGAAATTAAGTGTCTATACTTTTGTTTTTGTTTTTTTTTTTTTTTCATTTATTTTGACATATTCAAATATATTAAAAATTATTAACATATTTATTAGTTTAACTGTCATATTACATATTGTTAAAGAACGTTTGAATATTACGCAATTAATTATAAATATTTTAAAACCATTTAAAAACATTTTAAATTCAAGGCTAAATGCCAGACCAGGTATTTATAATAATTATTTACACAAATAACACATGAATATGCACATTTATTTTAATTATGTGTCCCATCTATACAGAATATATATATATCATTTTAAAGGAATTTCAAATAATTATGCTTTGTTTTCCTAAATTAATATTAATACAGCAACTATCCATCTCTATGATAATTTTTTTTTTTTTTTCAAGATTTATACAATATTATAAAATAGGGATTAATTGGATAAATGAAGCGCCTTGATCACTCCCTCAATCATACTTGAAATCTAATTACTTCACAGATTTCACAATACCTTTCTAAAATCCAATAAATTATTCGGAAAAATGTACCATAGTCTTTTCGTACTCCAACCGCATTTCCGGTGAACCACACAGTTCGTTGCTTTAGCCCACTTCTATTTTTTATTCTTGCAATAATTATAATAGTAATATGCTAATATCATCGGTAATAAGTGATGCTGCAAAAAAGCTATTCTATAAAACATAATTAAGATTAATTAATGTAAAACAATCAAGACTTGGAATAAAGTTTTCTTCCTGACAAGAATATAGGGCAACAGGTTAATTAATAACTCTTTCAAAATAATGGATGAAATTTTATTATAGCAACTACTGTAAAAATATTTAAGTGGTTAAATAAAATACTTAACATTCTATTACAATTAATTTAACGATAAAACTGAGGCAAAAATACATAACAAGACAGAATTACCAGTAATTCAAGGTGAAAGATAACGTGTTCAAACAATAAGAAGTGTGGATATTTAAATTACGAGTATTTTAAATAAATTGCAGCCGTTTACGCCAACAATGATTCAGATTAAATCAACACGTGACTATAATAATTGCGTTTTTTGCATTTTTTTTTTTTCTTCATGTATTATTAATACAAAAATTTTAATTCAAAATAGAAACGTTACCGATGATAAATAAAACAAAACTGTTGTTATACGACTTATTCTTGTTGGATTGCACAACTTTCAAATAGCATACGTCTTTAAACTTGGAATTTTTATATGACATTGAACTGCCCTTGATATTGTGGAGATGGCGGGAGAATATGTTGAATATACTGGACTTTTGAGGGTGAACCAAATCCTCCCACAATTCCTTAACAGAATCTTTAGAAAATAAATTTTCCAAACAAACAAAAGTTGCAAATAAAAAATAAAAACAATGCTGGGCAATTTTTTGGTATATTTCATCCAGTTTTTTACAGTAAAGGTCCGGAATCATGGAAGATCCATCAAGAACAAATTAGTGATGAATTTACTCCTGAAAAGTTCCAGAAATCCCACAACACCGACTTTTTCTCAAACTGCCCTCTTGCACCAACCGGAAATGCGTTAGACCGCCATCCAACCATTGACCACCTGTCACAGTATTTCGCCTGATCTCAGTAAATCTATTTCTCAACATATGTAGCTATTCTTTTATAGAAGTACACTTCATATATTTTTTTTTTTATGAGAAGTTGGGCAATGTCTTTAGACACTGCCAGTTCTGCAGCAAGTGCTCGAGTATTTTTGGTTGGAGTTTACTCGATAGTTTCCCATAAAGCCTCATCATTGTCAAATAATTGCTACCCTCAACCTGCCTTTCTATATAAATAAGGTCGTATCACCACAATTAAATTACTGAAATCAAATCAGGCAGTATACTGATCAAGGACATTTCCCCCACCCCCATCGATTTCACAGAGAGCACGCACAGCTTCAGCAGGTGTGCACTTTTTTATTTTCCCTTACTGTCAATAAGATGAAGTATTATAATCAGGTCAAATTTTCGATATCGAGTTTTCACCGGAAATATCCGTTGAGAGAGAGAGAGAGAGTGTGTGTGTGTGTGTGTGTGTGTGTGGGACAGCATATCTCAAAAACGAAAAACCGCAGAATGTTCTAACTTAATATTTCATTAAAGTGGTACCAGGAAGACTTGAGAATAAGCTTTTCATAAAAATCGTTCAACCGGAAGTGCCACATTTTTTCAGTTTTTGTGAGTTTCTCGAAAACTGTTCCAATGATTTTCTTTAAACTTGGCATATCAACTACAAAGAGCTAAAAACTTTTATTTGAAACATTTGTCCTATAGTTATTGAAGGGACTTTGGGGGAAGGGTGGAGTTATGTTTTCCTCCAAAGTGCTATCATAGTTGATTATACAATTCTACCATCTAAACAAAATTAATTAGAAATAATAAATAGATTGCAAAATTTCGAGTTTCAAGAAAATTAGTTTCAAGAAAAACCGGAAGTGCGCTTTTACTGAACAGTTTTTCTAAAGTTTTTACTTTTTCCATAAAAACACCGACGAATTTCTGGTGAAATATCTATTTTCTTTTGAAAACTTGCACCAACATTCAACACAATACAATAAATACAGCAATAAGATGGAATACTTAATGATTTAAAAGCTTTTTGCTATAACGTCCATTAACTTTTATATCTAAGCCTTATGACCTGTGTCAACTTAGATTGTTAAAGATTCCGTTAACTTTTATATCCGCCTGTCACGCCACTAATAGGGGTAAACTTATACTAATTCTAAAGTAGTTAAAAAAAATGAGATGACCAATCACCTTATTAATTACCTGTTTATAAATTAATTAGTGAAACAAATGAGAGTAGAGAGGGTAAAAAAAGAAAACTCCGCCCGTATTATTTTCTTTTGTAAAAGTAGATTTTTTTTTAAAGAATCGACCTTGATAAAGATATCATTTCACTGCAATTTATTTAATTACAGCCAATGGTAGCCTAGTTTAGTAATCTTATATGTACAGACATACAAACATATCGGAGACATGAAACTCAGAATATTGTTGCACAGTACAAAAGTATATAACTCTGTGAAGAAGAATTATTGATTTCTATTTTTTTTTTTTTACTTTCTCTTACTCTTAGTAAGAGGAAGTATCGTAATCGTGTCAAATTTTCGATATCGAGTTTTCACCGGAAATATCCGTTTTGAGGTCCCCTGAGCCCAAACAAGCAAATGGTGTGTGGGTGTGTAAACAGCATAGCTCAAAAACGAAAAAACGTAGAAAGTTGAAATTTGATAATCCGTTTAGGTATCACCATGGCATCTGACAGTGGATCATCTGTCAAAATTACTCAGCCGGAAGTACCACTTTACTTGTTGGTTTTTTTTACTTTTTTGCAGTTTTTTTCAAAAATGACTCCAACGATTTTCTTCAAACTTGGAATAACAACTACACATGCAAAGAGCTACAACTTTTATTTGAAAGATTTCTCTGGGAAAATTCATTTAAGGGCAGTTATGGGGTAGGGGAGGAATTAGGTTTTCATCTAAAGTGCTATTTCAGTTTATTAAACAAATTCCATCATCTAAATAATGTTAATTAGAATTAAATATTTTGTTGAAATTCCGAGTTTGAAAAAAATCGGATGACCGGAAGTCGTTAACTTTACCACTTTACTAAATGATTTTTCCACTTTTTCGCGATTTTCACAAAAATGGCTCCTACGATTTTCTTCAAACTTCGTATATAAACTAAACATACAATGATCTACAACTTTTATTTAAAACATTTCTCTAGGGAAATTTATTTAATGGCCCTTTTGGGGGAGGGGTGGGGTTATGTATTCCTCTAAAGTTCTATCATAGTTTATTATACAATTCTGTCATCCAAACAAAACTAATTAGAAATAAATGGATGGCCAAAATTTCGAGTTTCAAGGAAATTAGTAAACCGGAAGTGCTCTTTTACTGAACAGTTTTTTCAGTTTTCGACGAATTTCATTAAATATGGTGGACTAACTATAAAATTTGCCAATTATAATTTTGAGAACTGGAGTAAGAGAAAGTTGTGTGAGTGTTTCACACCACATTTTTTTTTTTATTCAATATTATTTTACTATTTACAAAATTTACAAAAAAAAAAAACTTGTTATTTCGCTTTGTTATTATTTATTATTAACACAAGGTTCTTTACAATGAACTTTTATGAAAAGGTTTTTAATTGTTTTATACAATAATAGATTTGCTGTGAAAAATTTCTTCCTAATAAACAATAATTCTAAACTTTTTAAAAAAACAATAATTACACAAATGAAAAACAATAATAAATACATAAATCAATTCAAGGAAATTTATTATCTGAGAAATTGTCCACAACAATGCAAAATTATTCAATTTCACTTTCGCCGTTTTAAAAATAAATAAATATATATATATATATAATAAAAAAAAAAATGCGAATTTTACTTGTTATTATTCACTGAATTGTTAAAAAATTTTCTTTTTTTTAATTAATGATTTTTTTTCCCCTCACTTTCATCTTTAAACGATAACCGTAGCATCCGGTTACTGAAAATGAAACGTTCAATTAGATAGTAATACAAGGATACCTTTTCCTTATATTTCCTCTCATAGGGAAACTTATTTCTCTATTTCTTTCTTTCTTTTTCTTTACTTTCTATGTAAAGGAAGTGACGTGATCGTGTTCAATATTGGAAATTGACTTCAGGGGAAATACGTGTTTTTCACGACTATAATGTGTATGTGTTGACAGAATATCTTAAAAACTGAAAAGTCGCAGCAGGAAGCTCATCATCCTGGTATTTCGTTTAGGTTTAGGTTTTCTTGATTTTCTCAGAAACGTTTCCTCCATTGATTTTCTTTAAACTTCATATACTGTCTAAACACATAAATATCTAACACTTTTATTTGAAACATTATCAAAAAAAAAATTGATTTTTTGGAGGGTTCTGGAGGGGAAGGGGAAACAGTAGCGTTATGCTTTCCTCTAAAGTACCATATCAGTTTAATTAATGTATGATAATTACCACCTACATTATATTGCTACACATCATTAGAAACATTGCTAGAATGCCAAATTTGAAGAATATCGGTTAACCGGATGTGCTATTTTACATGTGCTATTTTACAGAATAAGTTTTAAGTTTCTTTTTTTTTGGAATTTTTTCGAAAACGTTTAGTTATAACGGCTTTTTTTAAAAATTTGAAATGCTTGCTGCACAGATAGAAACATATCACATTTATTATTTTTTCTGAAAAAATTTATTTAACATTGTACAAGCTTTATTAGTTTTGACAAAGAGCATTCCACATAAGGCCGCTCAGATATACAAGTCAATTCACCCATCACCTTTATATGCCCAGCCTAACTAGATATTGCGTAAGTTACAATTTTAAAGGAAATTTTTTGATTAAATTGTATTAATCAGAGTAGGAGAAAGTAATGCGAGTGTTTCACAGCAGATTTTGTTTTACTACCCTCTCATTGCTGTTGTAAAGGACGTACTTGCGATCGTTTGAAATTTTCGAAATTGATCTTTACGAGAAATACGTGTTTTTCACGTCTGTGTTAATTTTTGAAACTCGATTTTGATTGGATGTGCGAATGTCCTGAACAATCTTTGTTTTATTTTTTTTAACTTTTCAGCACTTTTATTGAAAACTCTTCCCGCAAAAGTTGATTTTCTGGGATCCTCCGAAGCACTCCAAGCTAGCGTTCGTAAAATTTCATTATTTTGTACGGTAGATTCCTTACTTATATACTTTAGCTCTATAAATATTTCATAAAATAATCATAAAAAGAAAATTTGTGAATTAAAAACTATAAAAATTCCAATAAGAGTAAGGGACAAAAGGTTTTTTATTTCACAAAATTTTTTTTTTACAAACTTGCCACCAATTGTAAACCAATCAAAAACTAACTCCATAGAACATATAAATTGTGGTAAATTTTGGTCACTACCATTTTGGTCACATGCTTCTTTTTTACATACGTACTTTGGAGTATCATATTGCCGTGTGTATGGTTTTCATAATTATCACCGGAAATATGTGATTTGGATAAATGATAGCCTAGATTTTTAGGTAATGGGCGATCTCTCTCCATCACCCCCTCTCTCTGTATGTGTGTGTGTGTGAATTGATGAATTATTAATTGATTTCCTTCCTCAAAAAATAAAAAAAAGACTCCAAAAATTGTTTTGAAACAGTAACATAAACACCTAGACCCATCATTTAAACCATTACAACTTTTTTTTAAAGAGAATTTATTTGGGGGGGCTTCTAAGCGAAGCTGTGACGATAGATCTCCCACAAATGTGTTATTTTATTAATACATATTATACAGTCCCACCCATACATAATATTTTACGTCACGAGAGTGAGTCATACACTAGAATATATTATTTTAATATTGTTGCTGTATTAACAATTATTAATGGAGCAACAATTATTTTATGAGTTTCATAAAAACACCATTTTCCATAGAAGAATACTTAAATAAAACTTAAGCTTACCTACTAAGTCTAATACACAACTCACAGTAGTAGCCAAATTCAGTGAACTGGGACTACGATTTAAAAAAAAAAAAAAAAAATTAATTTTATAATTTATTGCTGAGCATATGTCCATCATCACAATTAACAATGGTTAGATAAAAATTCATTTTTTAAAAAGTTTCTTGTTAAAATCTATACTATTTTAGAAAAAAAGAAAAGAAAAGAATTTCACAATGTTTTCATTGTTTTGGTTGGTTCTTTTTTTTCCACTCCACTTCTAATTATTTAGGTCAACAATAAGAAAAAAATAAAAAGTGAACAAATTAAACGTCCATTATTTGCACAAGGTCTACAACAAACTAAACTACTACTGTATCTCGTTGTATAGCACAAAAACTAATAACAACAAGTAGTTGAGAAGTATTAATTAAATTAGATGAGAAAAAAAAATTATGTCAAACTTGCCACACTAAATATTAATTTGAATTTTCAACGGCAATGAATCTTTTTGAAAGCTCCCCACCACTCTTGTTGGAAAAATGGAATGATTTAAAAAAATGAACTGGTCATTAGCTGATACCAGCTTTCCCTTATTAGATTATAATTATTGTAATTGTTAAAATGAATCTTCAAATAATTTACTAATCATTCATTTTTGTTGACCTTAATATTGCACGTATAAAAAAAAAAAAAAAAAAAACCTCAAGCGAGTTTCTCTTGCTGCAATTTAACTTATGTTAATTATTGACCAATTTTCAACAAACGTATAAATTTTACTAAATTTTTCCTCAATATTTTGAGGGGGTTTGGAGGGGAAGCGATGCTCATCCAACCTCCTACAACTTTTCTGAAATCAATTTTCCCAAACTAAAGTAAAATAGTTTTCTGTATGTATAGTTGTATGTAACCCGCCAATGTCTTTATGGAAAAATTCGCCGAAAAACTGGAGAAACTATTTAGAGTAAAAGTCATAACTTTCTGTCATCCGATTTTCTTCAAAATTCCGAGTTTTGGCAATGTATTTAATTCTGATTAGTATATACAGATGATTGAATAATTATATAATAAAGAGATATGTATGACACATTAGAGGAAGACAAAGCCTTCCTTACAAAACCTTTCATAAATGGATAACTGAAAAATGCTTTCAGTAAAATGATACTTCCGGCTGAACGATTTTGATCAAAGTCTTACTGTTGAGCCCCCCCCCATCATCACTTTCCTACGACTTTCCCAATTTGAGTTATGCTAACCACTCGCATACAAGACTACAAAATTTCTAAAAAAATCCCTTTTCTTGGGCTCACGGTACCTCCTCAAAACGTATATTTCCGATGAAAACCCGATATTGAAAATATGACACGATCGCAATACTTCTTTTTCTAGCAGTATGGGTGGGGGTGGAGCACTGGCCCAATATGCTATTTTTTCTTTTTACTATTTTTTCAGGCCGTACGTGCTACCTGAAAGTGACTATCCTGAAGTCCATCAGGCAGCACTACCAATATGCCCAAAATATTAGTTCAGCAGTTTATAGATAAACGTAAACGTGTCAGCTCTTCAGAATCCGCTTAATTTAGAAGTATTTGGGTGGGGGGGGGAAGAAAAGCTGTCATAGGTTCACGTCACACCTCAACATCACGTAAAAATTAATGAGTTCAATACTTCCTTCCAAAATGTAATTTCACTAAAATGTATGATTCCACTATCTAAACGTAAGGATTCTCTGCATTTATCAATTTTAGAATTGAAAGAAATCGATATTTGTCTATCCGTAAAGTTTAGATAAATAGATCTTGTCTAATCGTACCTCTCTCTACCTATATCAACAACTGGGCCGGCCGATCAAATTATGCCGTTATTTTCAATAAATAAATCTTCTTAAATGAACAGACAGACACAATTGTAAATGAAAATCGAGGATGAAAGAGAGTTATTAGAAATAATCATTATGACCAAATAAAAATAGAAAATCAAAAATGATTGACTAAAAAAAAAAAAAAAGGAAGGTTAATATGTGGATAAATTTAGCATTATTGTGCAACGTGAATAACCTTTTAAAATAAATGTCCATAAGGCAAACATTACTAGTTTGTTTATATAAACAATGTTGAGAAAACAAAATATGTATTTTTCTATTGTATTGTTATTGTTAGAATATATTTTATTTTATAATAGGTAATAATGTATTTACAAAAATAGAAAGTGAACTGAGAAAGAAACTGACATTACCGTTATGAGCTTTACATAAAGATCTAAAAAAAACCAGCGGCCCTGTTTTCACTTCCGGAACATTTGTACAGGAAATAAAGACCATTAAAATAGATTGATGTTTTGAAAGCACAAGAGTACAAAAGCACTTAAATACAATTATCCCTACTAGTTTTTCTATTTACTTTCTCTCACTACTGTAAGAGAAAGTAGTAAGATCGTGTCAAATTTTTCTCTGAAAATAGAAAAAAAGTTTTTAACGAATTACGTCTATATGTGGTAGGTGTATGTGTGAACATAAAATCTTTAAAACGAAAAAAGTAGTTCAAAACTGGTACCGTACCGAGACCGAAGATTTTCAGTTTATCGCGATGTTTTTTTCTTTCCAAAAACCAATTAAAAGATTTTATTAAAATTCTTAATTATCTAAATTAGGAAGAGAAGATCGGTGAAGAAAAAAATCACACGGGCAGATCATATAATGAGAACCAATGATTGAAAATGGACAAAAGGATAAAAGAATGGTATTACCTATGAGATCTGAAATGGTAACGAGTGGGGATCATGAAAAACGGGTAAGGTAATTTTTGGCAATGAGAGATTTGGTATCGGACAAATGAGTGATACCGGAAGAGTACAAAAATGTGTGGTGGAAAAATGACAGTGTCATAAAACGGGTGTGTTTTTAATTCGTAAATAATGAACAGAATACAAAACATTAATCAAACTGAACTCGTTTTTATCCACGAAATTTATAGCCAATATTCATAATATTCAATTGTAAAAACACCTAGAGATTTTTTTATTCATATATATAAGTAAAACTGGTTTTTTAAGCTGCAATGCTAAGCTTTCCTTTAAAGTACAACTTCAGTACAATGCAGAGTTAATACAACCTATATAATATTAAGATATATACATATTAAAATATGTTTGAATTATAAATTTGGAAATAAACGGTTAGCTGGAGTTACGATTTTTTACAATAGATTTGTGTTTTTTTTTTTAAACAGAATTTTCTTAAAAAAGGGTCAAACGATTTTCTTTAAGCTTGAAATTCTGATTGAACCGAAGTAACCATATCACTTTTATTAGAAACAACATTTTTTATTTATTGAACGAATCGATTTTAGTAGAATCTATGGGTGTATCTGTCAGGTAATGTTTAAAGCATGATTCGATCTTAGGGTATTATTTACTGCTTTTTGTGCTAACCAATAAACCCAATTTCACGTCCAACACGTTAGGCCAGACACTCTTATAACTCTTGAGAATAAATCTAAGTTCTAGATTTAAAAATCAAATTTGAATAAAAATAACATGAGTAAGTCGTTTAAGCTACATAAAGTAACCACACAAAAAATAATAAAAAAAAAACGGTGATTCCTGCGAAAATTCATTTTCAGAAAATATGAAATGATCACAGTTTCCTTTCTGTTGCATCAATAATAGAAATAACAAGGAAACTGTACAGTACAATTAAAACATGTTGTGAAACATCCACATGACTTTTCTCTGATATCATCGATTTATCTTCCTAAAGGAAAAATGCCTCAAAATTCATGTTTTCACAACGCGTACTACTATTCCTTAAGATTAGATAGGAAAAATAAAAGAATGGAAAAAACTAAAATTAATTCAATGAAATGATAAATGATGTCCTGTGGATGAATTTTGTCCTAATGCCCCTCCGGTCTTTTTTGGATAAATATCAAGTTTGAATCTCTTAAGGATTTTCGTTTTTTGGCTGATGCTTTTTTTCCACACAAAGTTTGTTCGTTAAAAGCGAGAGATTTTAAATGTGCACATTTCCAGTGGAAAACGCAACATTCAATTACGAAAAATCCATCACGATCATATTAATTTACAGATATATTTGTGCCCAAGTATTTTTAAGCTCATGCTTATATTATGAATATATGAAAGACCAAGTCCATGTTGGGAAGTTGCTTTTGAAAGGGGGTCAGACAAGTTGCGGTTACGACACGCTGTAGTAAGTTGCAAACGGTGCCCAACCAATCATAGTGTCGACCACCTCAATTATAAACAGTTTTTTTTCTCTCTCTCCCTCTCTCTCACCGTATATACGACAAATTTTCCAAGAAAATTTATTATTTTTCACAAAATAAAGACACAAATGATAATGGAAAATTTCGGGTTTAAATTTAACTACACATCATATTTTATTAAGTTTTCTTGCAAATAGTCTTTCATTAAAAGAAAAATAAAGAAAAAACAATAATTTCCAAAATTTTCTTTAAAAGAAACCATGAGACCAATAAAAATTTAGTTCAATGAATTATATCCATAACACTGTAATCTCCATCGAGGATTTATAGAGAATTATTCAAACCCCTTTTTGATTTGAATGTTTTTTATTTTTTACTTATTAAATCTTTTTTATTTTTTATTACAAGCCTAAATATTATAAAAATATCTATTTTTATGGTGTTGGGGGAAATTCTATATAAGTGTTTCTCCGATGTATCAATTAAAAATAAGGTTTTCTAGTAGCGAACTGAAGTGTCGATCTCTTTAATCTCAGAGAGAGATTAAATGTGACTGAAAATTATTTGACTGATTAAATTTGAGATTAAAAATGATGACCGAAAACATCCGATTGATATGAGAAAATGTCCTGTTGTAAAAAAAATCGCAAAATTACCTTAATCCGAAAATAAAATGTAACGTTTAATTAAAAAAAATAAAAAATTCTTATAATAAATAACCAATTAGGGAAAATTAATTTTAAAAAGTGGTTAAAAAAAACAACAGATAAATCGTTTAAATGCTTTCTTCTCTACAGAGAGAACAAATATACACACACACACATATACAACATACACTTTTAAGTACACAAAAAATTAGTCATTAAAGAAAGAAAGATAAATGTTAATATGAACCGAGTCCAAAAAGTTGTGTTTTAACATGCCAACTGAACTGTCATATGGTTTAGTCTTGAACACATACATAAATAGAGCTCACAAACTCAGAATAGACAATTTAACTTTAGACAATTATCATGTATAACGTATTTTATATATACACATATATTTCGTACCTTGAACTAGTGGTATCCGACTTGAAGGAAGATTTATTATTTTTTACACACAAGAGAAAAAAATTTATAGGTAATGCAAAAAAAAAAAATTTTTTTCTTAAAGAAACTCACATGAGAAAACACAAAAATGAAGCAAATGAAAAAAAGATTATAAAATAAAAAAAAATTGAAAAAACGTCACGTACAGGAATAGCGCTGGATCCAAAGTGTAGTAGCTTCACTTGGTTTGAGGTTTTGTATCCCCTCTCCCGTTAAGAGCTAACTATATATCCCCACCATGTTCTGATACTCCAGACTCTTCCAGCAGTAGTACACCACTACACCGTACAATCGCAACACACCCTTCTCCTATCACAATTTTTTTAAAAACAGTTTTACAACTCTGTAGTAGTTCTTTTAATTTTTTTTCTTTATTCTGTTATTAATATTTAAAATACATTTTGAAGGGAATTAATTAAGTTTGGAGAGACTTTTATTTATTCTTTTACTGTAGCTTTTTTTCAAAACAAAAAAAATTCTGAACAAATTTGCATCGTAAATTTGGCAGGAATTTAAATGTAATTAGCCTTTTAAAATGTATTTAAACTAAAAAGAAATAACAACTTGGCTTTGAAGTTTTCTTACATAAAATAAGGCACACTGCCAAATAGGTTTTAAACATTAAACTGTTCCATCTTACATAACGGTTTAATTAAATTGAAATAATAATAATTTCATTAGTTGGAATTTGGAAATTTTACATTGATTAAGTAGCTTAATGCAATAAAATGTCGTAAACAAGACAAATGATGATTTTTACGCTACATTACAAAAAAAACAAACAAAAAAATCTGGTGTGAAATACTCACATGACTCCAAAAAAAAAGAAGAAAAGTGTCCGACATAACACTTCAAATTAACGCCACAAATTCCGTATGACTAACTCAAATCAATTTTATTGGAAAACCGTAACAAATGAAAGTTATAGGTCAATATCTATGCAGTTACCATTCCAAGGAAATGCCAAAAAAAAAATTCGAAAACCTATAATGTAAAGTCCCACTTCTGATCAACCGATTTTCTTCAAATTTGGAATTATAACAATATTTCTAATGTAAATTAATATATTATAGGTTGTAGAAACTATACATTGCACTGAAGTGGTTCATTAGAGGAAAGGATAACCGCTACTATTTTCCCAGAACCAATCAAAAAATTAATTTTCCCGGGGAAATGTTTCAAATAAAAGTGGATAGGTATTTATGAGCGTAGACAGTGTATGTAAGTGTAAAGAAAATCGTTGCAGTAGTTTTTGAGAAAATTGAGAAAAACTGAAAAATCCATTCAATTAAGTGACTATCGAATTCTCTGGGAGTATTGTAATGGAATTTCAAGTTTAAGATTTTTCATTTTTATTATATAAACAATTATAAAGAAAAAAAAACTTTCATGCTGAGGCAAACCCATTAACACATGGATTTCTGTATAATAATAAAATAAAAAAATCTGGTGTGAAACACTCACACAACTTTCTCTTACTCCAGTTCTCAAAATTATAATTGACAAATTTTATAGTTTGTGTACCAAATTTAATGAAATTTGTCGAAAACTGAAAAAAACTATTCAGTAAAAGCGCACTTCCGGTTTACTGATTTTCTTCACACCCGGAATTTTGACCAACTATTTATTTCTAATTAATTTCATTTGGATGATAGAGTTGTATAATCAAGTATTGATACCACTTTAGAGGAAGCTGTAACCCTACCCCTCTCCTAAAAGTACTCTTAAATGAATTTTCCCAGAGAAATGTTTTATATAAAAGTTGTAGATTTTTGAATGTTTCGTTTATATGTGTAATTTCAAGAAAATCGTCGGGGCCATTTTTGAGAAAATCGCGAAAAAGTGAAAAAATCATATTTAGTAAAGTGTTAAAACAAAAACACTTCCGGTTTTCCGATTTTTCTCAAACTCGGAATTTCAACAACATATTTCATTCTAATTAACATTATTTAAATGACCGAATTGTGTAATAACCTGAAATAGCACTTTAGAGGGTAACCTAACCCCACCCCTCCCCCAGAAGGGCCCTTAAATCAATTTTCCCAGAGAAATGTTTCAAATAAAAGTTGTAGCTCCTTGTATGTGTAGTTGATGTACCAAGTTTAAAGAAAATCCTTGGAGCATTTTTGAGAAAAACGCAAAAAAGTAAAAAAGTCAACTAGTAAAGTGGTACTTCCGGTTGAGGAATGTTGACAGATAACGCACAGTCGAATCGCATGGTGATACCTAAACGGAATATTAAGTTTCAGTTTTCTACGGTTTTTCGTTTTTGAACTATGCTGTTCACATACACACACACACACACACACACACACACACACACACACACAGACCATTTGCTAAAAACCACTTTTTTGGACTCAGGGGACCTCGAAACGGATATTTCCGGTGAAAACTC
>JAAEAF010007068.1:63081-77725 GCA_011037195.1 Triatoma infestans
GCTCACACAACCAACAAGTGTGAGTCTACAAAAACATTTTATTGAAGTGAACTCTGTACACGAACTTAGTGAATTTGCTCTGACGATGGATGAATATCTGAAACCGGTCAGGAACAAAACTAATATGCATGCTACGGCGGATAATATACCGGATAAATTTATATTTTAAGAAGGTATGTTGTTGAAAAATCTCAACTCTCAAATCAACTGTGGCTCTACGCCCCTTGTACGACCTTGACCTCCATCATACCTGACCCCAAGCCTCCCTATCTATGACTTTTCTTCTCCCCTGTCTTATGTTCACATGTTGGAGATCCTCTTCCACATCACTATGCAAGTAACCAAAGATATACCCCTCGGTCTAATGCCTCCGGGATGACCCTCCAGAGCTCTTCGTGGTGCTCTCTTATTCTCCATTCTATAAAGATGTCCCACCCTTCCCTGCTTGACCATAGACTCTATATCCTCTTCCCCATATAACTCTCTTAACTCCATGTTTTATCGGCCTCTCCAGACTCCTTCTTCGCGCATTGGTCAACAGACCGCCCTCAATATCTTTCTCTCCAAGCGGTTCAATTTTAATTCGTCGGCATGCTTCAACGTCCGGGATTCCGAGCCATATGTTACAACGGGTCAAAGGACTGACTTGTAGATAATTAATTTGGTCTTACTTGACAGGGATTTTAAATATAAATTTATATTTTAAGAAGGTATGTTGTGGAATAATCCTCTGTTGAAAAATTCACCACAGTAGATGTCAGGAGCTTCCATTGTAAGATATGGACTACAATTGGAGAACCTCCCCCCTCCATGAAGTTGTGTCTAGCTCCCACCAAGAGCTAAAAAAAAATCATATGATGTCCGATAATTTTGAGGCATAAATTTTAAACATTTGAAGAGTCTAAAACCAACCTTAAAATCTGAAATCAACTATAAAGAAGGAAATAGCCAGTCTGGGAACAAGCATTCAAGGGACAAAATCCAAAAAAAAGATTGCATACAGATGATAATTATTACAAACTAATTAATATAATCTTCAATATTTTTAAACAAATGAACAATTTATGACTGAAAAAGCTCATCAATTTTTCAAAAATCTCCCAGTCACGCGCACTAGGAAAGCCTTTATAATTAAAAAATAAAAAATATATAAAACATTGATTAAAAGATCAAAAGATCAACCAACTAACGGGTATATGGAAATGATTTCTACTTGAAAGCTTTCATATATTTTTCGACGTCAGTCAGTAACTCAGTCAGTCAGTCAGTTAGATCGTTTGTATGATGTTTAGTAAAATAAAAGTGATGATAAGTAAATAAATGGCGAAGTCAAACACCAAATTCACTACTTGAATTGGCAGTGATGCTTTCTTAAAAGACAACTAATTAAAATTCTGAAAAAGAATAACACAAATATGTAGTTTGCAAATAAATAGAAGAAATGATGTGATTGGTAATCTTAAGTTTATATGTATGTTTCGGTTAATTATTTTACTAATAAGTAAAAGTCAGTGACCCTTAAGTAACTCTAAATTTTTTTATATGCAATTGGATTCCTCAGACGGCTTAGGCCATTGATTATGTCTTTACATATTTAGATTACATTCAATGCATTAATTATTACTATCAGTGTATATTATTAATTCAATAATAGTAATAATGAATAACAATAACTGATACAATTGATTTAAATATATTGAATAATGACTTATCTATCTATCTAAACTGTGCGAAAGTGAACTCTCTGTCAACTCCTAACTTTCAAAAATACTTTAAAATGCTTCTTTATCCTAAAAATATTTAGGTAAGTAAGAAATATAATATGTTCCTTTATAATATTTATTACAATTTATTAATAAAATGTCTGCCCTATTTATATTTTGATTCGTCGAAATATCAACAACGATTTAATCACCACTGCAGAGAATTCTAGGCATTCGATTTAACAATTTCCTCTGAATATCAAATTCTATTTCGTTCCACTGGTCTTCACTGTGTCCCAAAATGTGATTTTCAGAGGATGGTTGCTGCTGCTCTATTCTTCTGTCCAGTTGGTCCCGCTGTAGCTCTATTGGGTTCAAATCTGGTTACTAAAGTGGCTACTCCATAACTTTTAGGATTTTTAGAGGTTCTAATTCTTCTATAAACTTTTTGCAAAGCTTACTTTATGTTTTGGGAACGTTGCCGTGCATAACAACATACTGATCTTCAAATAACCCCTTCCCCGGTGGTTAGTAACTGATTTTCGAGAATATTCTTATAACCCTGTTTGGTTATTATGCCTTATAGGTAAAACCCAACAGTATTTGACTTAGGAGTTTTGTTACTTGGCGAGAAAAGATATGACCAACAGGAGAGAAAATGAGATTCATCTCTACAAACAATATAAATGGTTCAATTAGCAGGTCAACAGCAAAAGATGGAGAAATTTGGCTTACATGGCCGCGTAGCTTGCTTGCAAATCTTTGATAGGGCCCATTTAGTAATAAAACCAAAAGACTCAATTGGGTACTCATAGGACAAAATATTCTTTGGAAGCATGAAACCAAATTCCAGTACGTACTCTTCATATGTACTTCAAGATTTGCCGGGGAAAGTTATTCTGAAGAATGTTCGGTGTCTAAACTAAACATGGGGTGCTCACCGACTGGAGATGTTTGGGTGGAGAAAATTTTGAAATTTTTAGCTAAGATTTAAGGTATAATAACCAAACAGGATTATAAGAATATCTCTAATATCAGGTATTTACCATCTGGGAAAAGAAAATTTGAAGATCATTATGTTTTTATCAACCCTAAACATACAAAAGTAAGATCTGTAAAAAAATGTAGAAGAATTAGAACACGCGAAATCCTAAAAGTTATGGAATGGCCCTACAGTCACCAGATTTGAACCCAATAAAATTACTGTGTAACAGCAACCAAAGAATAAAGAGAAGAGACGAACCCAACTATTCTCTCGGACTGGAGTGGAAGAAACATATATACAGAGCGACGGACAGTCCGAGAGAGTGGTTGGGTTCGTTTCTCTTCTCTTTACTCTCTCTTTGGTTGCTGATCTCTCTTTGGATGCTGTTACAACTGTGTTACGACCTGAACAGAAGAATAGGGAAGCACGAGCGATCCTCTGTAAACATACTGAAGATACAATGTGACGAAATTGAATCTAATATTCTTGGGAAATTATTAAATCAGAAGCCTAAAATCTGAACGGCGGTAATAATAAATTGTTGTGATAATTAGACTAATCAAAAATATAAATAAATCAGATATTTTATTAATAAATAATTGTAAAGAAAAACATTAAAATGACATTTTCACGTGGTATATTTTAAAAGTTAGATAACTTGCTTCAAACTTTCTGTCGGTAATGTATTTTGCAATTGGAGAAAATATTTTGGTAATTCATATCAATTTTTTTAAATATGTTGAAAAATAAAAAACAATTATTATAATAAAACAAATTGATATAAGATTACTCATAAAGAATTCCATTAAAAAAGAAGAAGAGAAATCTATAAAAATGTAATTTTGCAATATTTACTGTAAAATTGTTAAATTCCATGTATAAATGACATCACCTAATCTATAAATAACTCCATGCAATAGTTGTCTATTTCCTCATTACATTCAATTTCAAATTACTGTCACAATGATTTATCAAGATTTAGACATTCTGCCTTTATAAAAATTATCTTGATAAAAAAGAAACATTTATTTCTGATTTTGGGATGGGGATTAAGTTGAACATATGGACGATTGAATGTATTCATATTATATATGCTTGTGCTGTATAAAGAGAGATAGTTTTCTCCGGTTAAAACTGTTTTCGACTGGAAAGAGAGCGGAAGTGGACTGGCAATGCAGGCATGCCTGCAGATTGTACTTGCTTTATATAAGAACGAATTGAACTCCCAACAATCAAATACTACACAAAGAGGATTGCAAAGATGCTGAATGGATTTACATTGGTGGATTGCGATAATTTCTTTTATTTGATTTTAATTCGAATTTTCAAACTTCCCCTGATTAATCAGAGTATGGATTCATCGAGTTTGACTAGAAAGAAGTTGACTTGTAATGTTTAAAGTGACAATTTGTGATTGAAACTTTAAAAGTGTAAAATGACGTCTGAAAAAAACAAAATTGAAGAATACGAAGGCCCTGACGACGGAGAAAATTGGAAATCCAGTCAGTATTAAGGAAATGAAACAAACATTTCTATAAAGCACACAATCTCAGGAAAAGGTGGAAACTTTATTATATTCACACAACTATCTTACTACTTCCAAACTGATTGGCAAAACCTCACTTTTAAATTTGATTGGAAAAATTATGATGGCAAGCTAAGACAATAATTAAAAAAATCTAAAATAGATGCAAATAGATAGCCCTTTAATTCAAGTAATTACAACCTACAGAAATTCCATCTATCACAACCATTTGCTACTTAATGCTACCCAATATACAGTAGCTAGTGATGGTGGATCAATGATAAACATAAATTCATTACTGCACCTTTTGGCACAAATTATATTTTAATGTTGCTGTGTGAGGACAAAAATTTATATTGAGGATTGGGTAACCGAGCTAAGGGTAATGATATTGATAGCAAGCCGTCAATGAGGAGCGTCGGCTGATGTGAGTCGCGCTTGCCCTAATTGTCGATTAGCTGGTGTGATGAAGACTCTCTGGTCTGTAAAAAAGTTCTATGGGCAGGGAGCATATTGAGACAGATGTTTGGCTGTTACAAGCAATTTGAAAAACTCTTTGTTGCGAGTTGGGTTGTTGCTTTCTTCTTGGTACCTTGATTAGACTTTTCCAGTATTCGTTTAGCTAATCAAGTGTTAACCCTTCAAGGCTGATGTTTCGACTTGCTAAAACCCTCTGATTGCCGGCTCCTCACCCCTTCTATTTCTCCTAGCTCATGGTGAAAGCTAGAGGGAGACAGCCTCTTGGGGATGGTGGCTGTCAAAGTTGTAGCACATTGAGAGTGATAGATGGGGGTAATGCGTAGTTCAATGAAATGGAGGGCACAATGAAAGTGTAATAGAAGTGCCCGTTAGAGTATACTAAACGCAAGTGTCACGATATATGTTGTTCCTGTTCCTAGACTGGGAAAAAAATCTACAAGGATACACTAAAAGATCCCTGAAGCATTACCGAAATGGGAAAAGACAAGAACATAAAGTATTTCCAAAAAAAGAACATACAAGAAATTCAAAAATTTCATAAAATGGTTATGGATAAACAAAAAATATTATATAATCTTCTAAATGTTAATAAAGCCTACTTCTAACAAGGATTCTATTGCAACAACATTATTTTCAGTTTGCCAAGTTATTTAAATAATTAAAATCCATATAAACATTTTGATGATTTTCGTAAAGAATTATAGATTTCAAGAAACAAGCACCATTTAAAAAGCACTTAAAACTTGATCTAACGAGTTTTAATTTTTTTTATATTCTAGTTAAAATACTTTTTATAAAGGTCATTCTTACGAGTTTTTTAATAAACATTTTTAAAATTTATTTCAAACTGGCAAATAAAGAAAGGATTGATTTTTTTTTTCACTTTAATTGTTCAGTTAAAAAATAATAAATTGAATAAGAATTGCTTCACTTTAAAAATATTTGAATATTATTAATATAAATTGTTAATTGATCTGATAATATCTATTTGTAAAACAAGTGGATAGATAAAATTAATTTCAACGTAATCATTAATGGTCTTCTTGTGTATTTTAAAGCTAGCAGTTATGGCAACCAAAAAGAAGGATCAATTTACGTATAGGAGTTATTATATTGTCCTTTGGTTGCTCAATTCTGATTATTACTTTCTCTTATTGCTTGTTTTGGAAGAAAGAATTCCGATGGCATCCAATTTTGGTAAATGAGTTTTAACCGTTTTCTTACATAATGTCAGGTGGAAGGTTAAATATCTTAAAAACGAATAAAATCAGTGGACGCTCAAACTTCATATTCTGTTAAGATCCCACCAACGCAACCAAACAAAAATTTCAGAATGCGATTTTAGTGATTTTGTTTCAGTTTCTCGGGATTTTTTCAAGGATATTTTTTAAATTTTTCATACTAACTAATAAGAAAACGTTTTATCAACTTGATTTCAAACCCTTTTCCAGAAAAACAATATTTTTTGGAAAGATATGGAGGGGGAATGGGAACGTTTGGACTTGCCTTTAAAGTGCCTATTCATTACCGTTCTAACCACCGATATTATCGCTCAGTAAATATCTTGGCTAGAATTCCAAGTCTGTTGACAATTGGTCAACCGGAACTACAATTTTACAGAATCAGTGTTTCAGAATTGTTTCGACAAAGATAAACGCTTTTTCTTTAAACTGAAATGCTAACTTAAATCGACTAGATTATTAAAAAAGATTTTTGCATGAATACAGCGCTGATCTTGAAATCACTTAATAAAATCCTATTTGTTGGTTTTGTTGAGCAAGGTGAAAAGTTCTCGGCCTAGCCCATAGATGGCACTGCTACAATTGAAATGACTGTTTCATTATGTTGGCACACTTGTTGCAAAAGTAAATACCAAACATGAATTTGATCAGACAGTTTGTTTTATACGGCTGTTTAAGTAAGCTTGTTATGTGTTTTTGGCAAAATGAATAAAGCTGAATACCGTTCGGTAATAAAAATCTCATTTTGGATGGTTTATCGTGTACAGAAATTCATCCAAAGTTCGTGAAAGTGTATAAGCAGTATGCACCTTCGTTATCAACAGTAAAACAATAGGTAGCTGAGTTAAACGTGATCGTACATCGACTGAAGATGATCGAGTGAAGGACGGCCAAAAACTGCAACTACCGAAGAAAATATCGGGAAGATACACAATAAGGTTGCAGATAACCGACAATTAAAGGTGTATGAGATAGGTAAGGTTGTAAAGACTGTAGGCATCTCAGAAGAAAGGGTACGGTACATTTTACAAGAAGAACTCAGGCTGAGAAAGCTTTGTGCAAGATGGGTGTTTGATTACAAACTAATGAAGAATCGACTTCCTCAGCAAAGTTTGTCCCGTTTTAAGAAGAATCCAACCGATTTGTTACGATGGAATGAAACGTGCGTTCACCACTATGTACCTGAGTCAAAACAACAGTCCAAGCAGTGGGTAGAAGCCGGTGGCTCTCCACCGAAGAAAGCAAAGACAACTGCATCGGCTGGAAAGGTTATGGCTAGTGTTTTTGGGGATTCCAAAGGGATTCTTTTACTTGACTACCTGCCAAAGGATCAAACAATTAATGGGGAATACTATGCACATCTTCTTGACCCGCTAGACGAAAAAATGAGAGAGAAAAGGCTTGGTTTGTTAAAGAAAAAATCCTCTTTGTGCACCTGCCCACAAAGGTGCTTTGGAAATGGGAAAATTGAGGGATTTCAAGTATGAATTGTTGGAACATCTTCCCTATTCACTAGATTTGGCTCGCTCTGACTTTCACTTATTCCCAACCTTAAAAAATTTGTGGCTGGAAAACTTTTTGGATCGAATGAAAAGATGATAGTAGCAGTAAATGGATATTGTGAAGACCTTCCAGAATCGCACTTCAGGAACGGAATCCAATTATTGGAGAAACGTTGGACAAAGTGTATTGAACTAAAAGGAGATTACATTGAGAAATAATAAAGTCATTGACACTACTACGCCGAGAACTTTTCACCTTGCCCACGTAATTTTGTCTCAATTTTTACTTTGACAAATTCTTTTTTATGTTGTGGTGGTTGGTTCCGCAGAGCTGGAAAGCATCAGAGACATTTTCCGTGGTAGCCTGCTTCATTTTATGGTCATCGACCGGTTTCGGGCGTTCGCCCATCTTCAGGATGCGTTATTCAGACACTGTGACAACACAGACTTGCACAGAGCAGAGTTAGTTTTCACACTCCTGTGTGAAACTAAGGTTTCTCTTCAGAACGCATAAATCTTTCGCCTTTTATTAAACTATTTAAGAAAGTCGGTTCACCGGTAGTGCAACATTACTGAACAGTTTTTTCCAGTTTTCTTGCGTCTTTCTCCAGAAAAATGCCAACGGATTTCAATTAACTTGGAATAATAACCATTCATATAGAGTACTATCAATTTTGTCTGAAAGAAATTTCCGATTTTAGAGTATTTGGGGGGGGGGGCTGGAATGGTTGATTGTGCAAACTACTAAACATTTATTAAAACTTGTCAACAGTGTAAATTGCGATAAGAATTACTTGTGAGAATGTTACACATCAGATTCTTTACTTTCTCTCACTCCTAGTAAGAGGAAGTATTATAATCGTGTCAAATTTTCGATATTGAAAATCCTTTTGAGGTCCCCTGAGTCCAAAAAAGTAGTTTTTAGCAAATGGTGTGTGCGTGTGTATATGTATGTGAACAGCATAGCTCAAAAACGAAAAATCGTAGAGTTCGAACTTGATATTCCGTTTAGTTATCATCATGGGATCCCACAGTGGGTCATCTGTCAAAATTTCTTAACCGGAAGTACCACTTTACTAGTTTTTTTTTTTGCGTTTTTGCAATTTTCTCGAAAATGGCTCCAATGATTTTCTTCAAACTTGCTATATCAAGTGCACATACTAACAACTACAACTTTTATTTGAAACATTTCTCTGGGAAAATTCATTTAAGGGCACTTATGAGGGATGGGAGGGGTTAGGTTTTCATCTAAAGTGCTATTTGAGTTTATTAGACAATTCTGCCTTCTAAATAATGTTAATTAGAATTGAATATGTTGTTGAAATTCCGAGTTTGAAAAAATCGGATAACAGGAAGTGTGTTTACTTTACTAGTTTACGATTTTTTTCACTTTTTCGGGATTTTCTCAGAAATGGCTCCGACGATTTTCTTGAACCTTCTTATATAAACTAAACATGCAAAGATCTACATCTTTTATCTAAAACATTTCTCTGGGAAAAATTCATTTAAGGGCACTTTTAGGGGAGAGGTGGGGTTACAGCTTCCTCTAAAGTGGTATCTAAAGTGGAATAACCCATCGTAGAAAGTTCAAACATGATTTAGTTTAGGTGCAAGCATGGCACCGACCAATAAGGTTTTGATCACAATCAGTCTGTACTGAATAGATTTTCCTTTTTTTTTGTGATTTTCTTGAAAATGGCTCCAACGATTTTCATTAAACTTGTTATACTAACTATACACACCAGTACTAACTATCAGTTTGGTTTGAATTAATTTTCAGAGTAAATTCATTTAAGGGGAAGGTTTTTGTGGGAGGAGTTAGGTTATGCTTTCCTCAAAAAAGTAGTTTTTAAAAAGGTTAGATTCTCCCATTCATGTAACTAAACATCTAGTATTATATTTTGAAGAGAATTAGTCACGTTATAACTATGTAAATCGCAGTAAGAGAAAGTTGTATGAGTGCTTCTTCGCACCAGATTTTTTTCTATATATAATTATAGATATGAATATTAATATTATGTATATTACATTTTTAAGTGAATATTTTTTGAAAAGAATGTTTCTAAGGAAACTTATTACTGGTGTGTATGTGGGACCATTAACAACAGATCTAACCCAAACTAATTATAGCGTGAGATCCGGGATTTAGCTTTTTTAGTGTAAAAGAAAAAAAAAAAGAAAACATTTCATGGACAAATGGGTCACTATCAACAGCAGTGTGACAGTAGCAGGAGGTGGGAGACCCAAAGGGACCTTTGTGTCCACCATCTCTATCATCCTCCTTTCTTTTTCTTTTTTTTAAAGAAAGAAAGAAATAGAAAAAAAATAGGATCTCCAACAACAACAACAAAAAAAAAGACAAGAAAAGCTTAACCAACTATACGAAAGTTAACACTATAATCTATATGGCTAAGTACTCTTATTTATAATTCACTAGGTATGTGCGCTAATGTTGAAACAATGTTTCAAATAGAAAAGCTAATATCAGTTTATAACACTCTGTTTTTTTGGTCTAATTATAAAAAAAAATTACACTAAAGTAATTTTATATCTGGCCATATCAGTGATTAAAGAAAAAACCACAGGCGTGAAACGCACAAATAACTATCTCTTGTAACACTTATTACAATAATTCTAATCGATAATCTTTTCCTCTATATATATATATATATATAGAGAGAGAGAGAGAGAGAGAGAGAGCACTATATATACGAGCGTCGCACAATCGACGATGGAGGTCGCAGTGCATCGGACCTTCGGGAAAAAAAACTATTTTCAAAAGAGAAATTCTTAAAAAGAGAAATCTATTTTTAAAAAGAGAAATTTTCTAGTACCACCAAGATCTGCACTAGCAACGGCTCCAGGCGGGCTCTCGGCCAGACCCTTCTGCGCTCATCGTCGCGACCATCTTACTCGTCACGACATAATCGTTACATGAAATAAGCTAAATAATTAACATCGCAATTTAAAAAAAAACTAACAACATTAATTAACACACAGCTCTACCTTTGTCATTGACGGCAGAGTATAGGCATGACACTACATAACGCTATAGCGCGGTTATTAAGAAAGGCCTACACTATGTGGGCTGCGTGTGGACGAGCGTTATCGTGCATTAACACAAACTCCTCACCTATCTCCCTCATTCCTACCTGCGCCGCTGAAATAAGAAGACGGAGAGTGCATAACTCCAGAATCGTCATTTATTCGGATAGCCAGGCAGCCCTGCGGGCAATTGACTCGTGGGAGATCAGCTCAAGGCTGGTGTGGGATTGCCTGGTAGCACTTAGGGAAATCAGTAGCCATAATAAGGTTTTCCTGGTTTGGGTGCCTGGGCAATGAGGCGGCAGATCGTTTAGCACGGGAGGGTTCCATTGGAACACTTATCCTGCCGGAACCGTCCTGTAGTTCTCAAGATGCCTTATGAGTGCATCCATTAGGGCATGGATGCAGGACCGATCAAGGGAATTGTGGGTCAAAACCCCAGGCCAAAGGCAGGCGAAAATGTTCAATCATAGCAATTGCAGAATTACTCCAACTAGGCCGGGTGGGCATAAGGATAGCAGTTGGCGTTCTCACTGGCCATTGGAGACTTAATAAGTATCTAAGCACCGCATTTACAAAGTTCGTAAATGACACAAACTAGTAAACATTTTTTATTTATTAATTTTTTTAATGCCACCAGTAATAATGTATACATTCCAATTTATTCTAAAAATCTTAACTATAATTGCCAAAACAAAATAACTGGTGCAAACCAGACTGAAGAATATTATATTATTTATTAAATTTAATTTTTTAAGTGGCCAGAATTTTTTGCCGGTGAGTTTATATTTATTGTTTTATTTGTAACTGTACGATCTCTTTGATAGTATTTTTGATTTTACAAGGTGTGTAAATTAAGTAAAGAGACTGATTTTCTAGTGTTCGATCTGGCAACCCTGGAGACGGGGGGCATGCGTGGTAGGGCAAGTAAACATCTGATACAAGTCCAGTGCAAATTTGAAAATGCCAGAGTTTGAAAATGCCAGAGTTGTTGCACTGTCCGTAGTGACTTTTTTGTGAGCAGGGTTTTTTCAGTGCGTTTTAAAAATGAGTGACATCAATTACGAGCAACGTTGTGCTATCAGGTTTTGCTTCAGACTTGGGCACAGTGCAACGGAACGTTTGAAAAACTGTACCAGGCCTATGGAGACAAGGTTTTGTCGAGAGCACAGGTTTTTTAGGTGGTTTAAGTCGTTTGCAGAAGGAAGGGAATCAATTGAAGACGAGCCTCGCAGCGGAAGGCCTTCATCTTCAAGAACCGACGAAAATGTTGGCAGAATCCGCGATCTCGTGCGTTCAGATCGTCGTTTGACAGTCCTAATGATCGGCGAAGAGTTGAATTTGACTCACACAACCGTTCATCAAATTTTGACTAATGAATTGGGGATGAGAAAAATTTGTGCAAAAATGGTTCCGAAAAATCTTTCACAAGAGCAAAAAAACATCAGAAAGGAAAGGAGCCTTTGAAGGAAAGGAACCTATTCACCCGACTTGAGTCCATGTGACTTTTTTTTGTTCCCCAAATTGAAAATCACCTCAAGGGACGTCATTTTGGAACATTGGAGAATATTCAAACAGCCGTAACCGACCAACTGAAGTCTATTCCAGTATCCGAGTTCCAGCACTGCTATGACGAATGGAAGAATCGTCTTCAGCATTGTGTGGCTTCCCAAGGTAGTTACTTTGAAGAGGACAATGTTGAATTGTAATTTTATTTGAATAAAAAAAAGATAAAAAATCAGTCTCATTACTTAATTTACACACTTCGTAGGTCTGCCTTACAGAACATTTTAATAAAACCATAGTATCAACTAATCAACCATTAATGTCAACTAAAAGCCAGTTGTATGAATATATCGCACCATTTGCATATTTCTTTTCTTTTATATAAAGAAAATTTAAAAAAAAAATATGGGGTGAAACACTCACACGACTTTCTCTTACTCTAATTAACACAATTTAATCAAAGAAAATTTCTTTAAAATTTCAACGTTATAATGTTAAATTGGCCATCAAAATATAGGTAGGGATTTTATTTGCATACCTGAGCGGCCAAATGTAGAAAGCTCTATATCAAATCTAATAAAACTTATATGCAAATCTAAATTTAAATTAACTGACCGACCCCATACATTTCTAGAATCATTTTTCAGAAAAATTTGTTCAAATAGAAGTGATACTGCCTGCATGCAGCAAGCATCCTAAGTAAAAATCGTTATAACCTTTTTTCAAGAAAATTCCAATATTTCAAAAAACCTATTCTGTAAAATCGCACTTCTGATAAATCGATTTTGTTTCAATTTAGAATTCTATTCATACTTCTAATGTGTATAAATATTGCGAAGGTGGAAAAAAAAAACATATAATACACTGATGTGGTACTTTAAAGGAAAGCACAAACGCTACTGTTCCCCTAGAACCGCGGAAAAAATCAATTGTCCCGTGAAAATGTTTCAAATAAAAATAATGACTAGATTTATATGTGTATATATAGTATCCGAAGTTTAAACAAAATCGTTGCAGTCGTTTAGGAGATAATCACTAAAATCTGATGGAAAAAAACTACTCAGTGAAGTCGCACTTCCGGTAGATGGATTTTGCCAGAAATCTTCGTGTCTAATGCGGTGGTAGTGCCTAAATGGAATATACCAAGTTTGGACTTCCTGTTTTTGTTTTTGAAATATTCTGTTCACCCACACACACAAACACATATTCACACATAACAGGCCATTAGCTAATAAAATGTATTTGGGTGAAAATTCAATATTGAAAATCTGGCACGATCACAATACTTCCTCCTTACTAAGGACTAAGAGAAAGTAATAAAAAAGTTTTCCCATGCAATAAAAAAATTTAATGTAATAAGACCATAAACTGTACTAATTAATGCAAAGAGACTAACATTACAGTTAATGAAGTTAGATTACTGAAATAATATTAATAATTTTAATTATAAAGTTTTTTAAATAATCATAAAAACTAGAAATAGTTTAAATAATCATCAATTACATAATAATGGAACACAATGAGGACGTTGCACCGTGTTGATGATAAAAGATAGTCTTTTATAAACTGAGTTAGGAAACTATAGGTTATATAATAATCATTACTCATTAGTAACATAAAAACAAATTACTGGATATAAAAATAAATATAGTAATACTGAACTAATTAACATTTTGTTGTTGTTATATTTTAAATATTATTGAAGAAAAGTGAAATTAGTGATAAACATTTCAAAGAAGGAATGTAGACAGCTCAACTACCAGGATAATTAATAATTAGAAAATATATAATTATTGTTTTATTGTTACTTATTATATTTCAGTATTTATTATATTAACAAGATTATTTTGAATTATTTGAAGTTTAATAAAAACTAAATAGTGTTATTATTAATTGTCAGAACAGCAATCTACAACAAATATGTAGGAAGAAAAAAGAATTTGGTGTTTATCCAATTATTAAACTGACAAATTATCTGTCAGTTGAAGGTAGTAAGATTATAGTCCAGAAGACAGTGCCCAGTGTGCCAATAACATTGAACAAATCCAAACAACATTTGTGAAAATATTTGTCACAAATTACATAGAAACAAATAAAATGAATTTTTCCCGAAAAATATTTCAAATGATGAGTGTTAGCATTCCATTTTTAAAGAAAATCGATAGTTTCCACAAAATAATTCAATCTTTGTCTGTAAAGTAATACTTCCGGTTAACCGATTTTCTTCAAATTTGGAATCCTAGCAATGCTTCTAATGTGTATTAATATTATTGTAGTGTAACTGGATGTATGTATGTATGCTTGGTTGTGTAGCATGAGCGGTTTTGAAAGAATAGTAATTTTAAGAATTTATAGAATTATTAAGTGAGTAAAGTTTTAGAAATTTAACTATGATTAAAGGGCATTATTATTATTATGATTTGTCTGTGGGGAGGGAAACCCTACGCTATCCAAAGCCTCACTGGGCCCATATAGCTACCCCAGGAAAAACAACAACAAACCGGATCTAGAACAAAAATCCAGACCCGGATCTAATCCATCACCGCAGTCCTCATAAATCGGACAGTAACCTTAAGCGGAAATAGCCTAAGCTATTTGATATATAACATCCTATTCTGACCAAAGGTCCTGAACCTAATCAATCATAAGATGAATGG
>JAAEAF010007069.1:0-74679 GCA_011037195.1 Triatoma infestans
ACAATAAGTTTCCAGAATATTAATATTTCTCTGCAAGGAAATGGGGTTATCCGAGAGGAGAACAATATCATCTGCGTAAAAAGAGCGGTTTTTATTTTGGTACCCCTGATAAGTACACCACCCTCCAACAGAGCCGGAAGATCGTCTACAAAAAGTGAAAATAGAATGGGGCTCAATAAATAGCCCTGCCTCACACCGGCTTCTACCCGGATAGGTTCGGACATTCCATCTATACAATGTACTGATGATATTCCTAGTGAATAATATGCTTTCAGAATGTTCATAAACTTCCATAATACACCTAGATTGAAGAGCTTTAGGAACAGTGAGGTGTCTAAATGGTCTACAGTGTCGAATGCCGATTTTAAATCGATAAAAAAACAGTAATTTTTTTTTTTTAACTTTCTCTCGAGAGTCTTGTAATGAATTATATTTTGCAACGCAAAAAATGTTATCAATAACGGAGTAGCACCAATATACATTATTATATGATTCCAAAATCTATATAATGTTAATAAAAATTTACTTTGTTGACAAATTTCAGGATTTGAAGAAAATCGGTTTATCGGATTTTAATGAATTAATTTTTCAGTTTTTTGTGGGGGGGGGGGGGATTCTTTTTGAAAATAGATCCTAAGATTTTCTTGGAAACTTTTAATTATTAAAGCCACATACAAAAAAAAAGCTGAAACTTTATTTGTAACATTTCTCCTTCCAGTGGAGTCACGCCCCTTTTCTACCAAGGTTCATTGCCTAATTGGCTTTCAAGGTGTAACGACCATGAACATGCTCATTCAACATAAGCGAAACGTCGGGTTTTCAGCTCAACCACTGAGGCAGTCTCAAGTGTTTTTCATGAAAATGGCTGCGGAAAACTAAAAGATCATTTTTTTGATATGTTAGATATTTGTATGCGGAACTTCTATTGAAAAAAGGAAGGCTAGAAAAAAATTATAACATTGATAGAAAATGACCACAGTATAGTAAAAAACACATGGACTAAACTGATTGTTGTGGCATGCATAATGAATGACATTAGGCAAAATAAATATTTCGACTGTTAATAAATGCTGTTGTAACAAACCAGGTAGAGAATCGAATGATTTTGGGTGGGTGAATCTTTTAAAAACTTAACGCTTGTTACTAAGCTTAATGACGCTGCTTCTATATTTCTATTTATTGAAAAGATAGTATTTTTACTTACATGTAAATGGAAAATTGATGGCAAATATGACTCCATTTCTAGAACATATCTAGCGTCCCATGTATTTAAAAATTTCTCAATATATATCTGTGTATAATGCTGCCATTTAAATTCTAGTCTTGTCCTGTTAATTTCATTCAGATAGCTTTCTTGTTTACACAAATTTTCAATTCCAAATCCAGACATACGTTTACCTAGTGCTTTCTTATTAGCCGCTCTAAACATTGCTTTCAACTGAAAGTAATTGACTTATATTATTATTGAATGGAAGTTGGCAATAGAAATCAAAAGTTTTGATCCGAAATAATAACATGAATTTCTCTTATATTCGGAATACAGTCGTCGGTACGGATCGAGCTGCAGGTGAAATGTTTTATAACTAATGATTAATTTTGTTTATTCAATGGACGATTGATGACTTCTACAGTTTAATCAGAAATCATAAGTAACCTATTAGTTAAGTAATTAGTCGGATGGTTTATTCATCAATCATTAATCTTTATTGTAAATCATGCAATGAAAAACTTTGAATTATACTAACAAATAGTCATCTCATAGGACATGGCAGAGTTTTTTTCATTTTAAGAAAATTGTCTTCAAAGAATACAATCAATTCAAGAATATTTATATTTTCAGTCAAATTAAAACATTTTTTTTAATCAACTCATCATCTTTTTATGTATAGTTTTGACCAAATTACTCTCTTTTTGAATCAATTCATTCATTCCGAATTATTAATAATAATAATAATAATTCATAATCTGGATACTTTGAATAATTATCCAAATGAACACACCACAAGAATACTTTTCTTGATCTAAAGTATTTAAATTCTATCCGTTTCTGAATCAAACTTTAACTCATTTTGAACATTCTAAACTACAATCCAGTCCAATAATCCCCTATTGTTCCTAGTCATTAACACTAGTTGAAAAATGTTTGTTAAAAAAAGTTTGAATTTTACTGAAAAATGCTATATATTAAAAAAATATAAAAAGCAATGTCTGAAAGTCATCATTTAATCATGATTTATGTTTTTAGTACGACTAACGGCTAAAATTTAATTATGACTAATACAATTTTCACCTCATGACAAATAATATTAATCATGATTAAATTCGAAAAATGACTGAAGATTAACGACTAATTTTTCAATAATAATATTAATCATGACTGGACTTTGGTCAGATTTTGCCCAACTCTGCCCTGTAGGAAGTACGGTAACAGCTGCTACCGGGTACTAGGGAAGACAAGGATATTCATACTGAAAGTTGGCCTAATATGAGTAAGGATCTTTTGAGTTTCGGAAGAAGTGGTGGTGGCCATGCCAACGATCAAAGAAAGATATATTAAAATAAACAAATGTGAACACTTACTTCTTCATGCTCTGACAAAAGAGCTTCATCAAAAGTCAGGAACTGACCAATTTTATTTAAGAACTTATGACTATATCTGATGTCTCTTGGCAGTTCCCTTCTTATTTCTTCCATTGTATGCAAGCCGTGGTAATAAATTTTCTTGAAAGCTTTTGTATCGCCAAATGGGTCAATTGCTAAGTCTCTTAGCTGGCGGTAATAATCATTGCAATCAGCCTAAAGTGAAATAAAACAATTAATCAGCAAAACTTTCTGGTGTGAACACTTACACGACTAGTCATAATGCAATTTACACACAGCTCTGATTTATATATTTATACGGGTATTACGCAGTTATAAATTTTAAGTTATATAACTGAAAGTGTATACATACAATATATGCATCCAAAATATAATCTAAAAATCGTACTTCCGGATAAACCAATTTTCTTAAAACTCGGAATTTTGGCGACACAATTTTTGTATGTTGCTTAATGTAATATTAATTAACATTACACATTAATTCTATTTACAATATATTGAAATGGCACTTTAGAGGAAAATCCTAATATCATCCATCCCTCCAGAACATACACCAGAATATGTCTACAATATTTGCATAAAATAGATGAGAAAGAATCATCAATATGCGATACATGTAAGAAAGTCGAATCATTGGAACATATCTTCATGTAATACAAAAAAAAATACATCAGCAACAGAAATACAATGTTTAACCAAAATATATCCACTTGTACACCGAATCCATTCAATTATAAACAATTACTAAATTCCTGCTCCTCGGTAAACCAAGGTGGACTATCTCGAAGAGAGTTTAATAAAAACTTCAAATTTTAGTGTTGGCTGTGGCTTGAATCTGGTTCCATTAAATTTAAAAAAAAAAAAATCAAAACTTTAATGCCACCTCCTCGGCTAGCATCTAAACGAAATTCCAAGTTTCAGTTTTCTGCGATTTTCCGCTCTTGAATTGAGCTGATCACACAAATACATACAAACATACACACAAACCCACACTAATTTGTAATTACCATTTTTTTCAGACTCACTGAGACTTCAGAACATGTATTTCCGGTTGTGAATTATTCCTGGCGGAATTTTCCAAAGATGACAACTAAACGGAATAACAAGTTTGAACATGTATTTCCAATGAAGGCCTTTATTTTGAAAACTTGATACTTTCTTCTTAATATAGGAAGAGTAAGTTAAAAGAATGTGGACCTTTATGAGTTATAGTGCCAACATTTTTGTTTTGTAGAAATTCAAGTTTGAATTGCATAATCACAAACTTTTCTTTCGTTAAATATAAAAGAATATAGTCTAACCTTTAATTTGATAACAATATCCACAGGATTAATTAGTTTGTGACTCTTTCTTTCATCATATTTCTTATTTCCATGTTTCTTCACAAACATCATAAACATATGTAGACCAACCATTATGTAACCACATTTTTTTATTAACACGCTTTTCAAAATATCCAAAAATGCCTCTTTTATTTCTAAACCACTTATTCTAACATCGTGTGATGTTCTTACTGATTTATCAAGCAGGGTTTCATATTTGACAACGCGTGGGCGTTTTGCTACCACTATTTGAATCAATGTCGGTACTGAAAGAAATAAATAAAATAAAGATTTCTGTTAAATTCAGGATTGTTTCTATCAATGCTCTCCCTTTCCCATAGTCAAATGAATTATTTGGCGCCGCATAGATAAAAAAAAATGCTCGAATGCTACATAATTTGTGTTTAATGCAGGTTGCTATCCTAATGCCAATTTGCAATGCTAATATACGCGTTTGCTCGGAGACTATCCTACTGCCATGGCACAGCTAATACAGTATTTCCAATATGGTTTAGCTAAAGTGAAGGCAGTTAAATCCGGTTAGTAAATGGAAAGCAGTTACTCATAGTACATTCTAGAGAAGGGAACGTCACATAGTATGTGCTGCATCTTCGGCAGCAGACTCTGAATAACATTTCAAATTGTTTTTGGTGGTGCTTTTATTAGGATGTCTATTTCATAACTACCCATCAATATTGAACAGATTTTCTCGGATACCAACAAAGATGGGCAGGAGTCCCACTTGCAGGCTGCTGATTTTTACATGCGGGCACTACTGTACATACTGGATCGAGATAATTAACCCCTTGGCCTTAGTGAGAACGTTGGTCATGGACAACTATACGACTGACGAAGGCAACTCGCATTCGCCGGCCATGAAGAAGCTTCTGTTTCTAATTTATCTACTCCTCTCCTTGTTGATACTAGTAAAGATATTCGAGTTCAGCAAAGAAAGACCTACGTTCGCTCTAAACCCACATAATAAATTCACTTGATATGCCAATAAATTTAGGAAAAAATTCTGACTCCTTATAGGGGAAGGAAGGTGCACAAGGAGCTGTTGAGGTAGTGGGGAATATAGTTTAAAAATTTTTCTATCCATGTCCAATATAGTTGTAGGATATGGTTTCCGCAGGTCTTCAATACATTCTTGCATCGTGGGTGATTGGAAGTTTGGTGCAAGTCAAGCAGTGCTTCATTGCTTCAAGCAAGAGTATGGATTGCCAAGAACATCCACCCTCCTAAAACATGACCAATCCAGAAATTTATGGATTATTCTTGAATTAATTATTCAATGTTATAGTCTTTTGCTCAGGAACATAAAAGCGCTTGGGCAAACTAACAGCTTTCAGATAAAAATATCTTAGGAACAATAATTATGATAAAATAATCATTTCTTCGCTTTAACGGTGATGTAGTGCGGCCAAATAGATTATAGTGTTATCCCACGTTTCTCTGTTCTTCTAACACTTCATCTATAGAGATACATGAAATTGCTGCAGTTATGTTCAGGAGGTTAGTCTTCTATGATTATTTAAAAATAAACAGTTCAGATGTTCAAACCACCCACTGTTCATCTTTTGCACCAAAGAAAGCTAATTATTTTTTTTTTCATGGAAAAAATTGTGCAGCCAAATAATTTGACAAATTTTATTAATTATTATTTTATAAATCTTACCATCTATAATAACTTGACCGAATTTCGATGAAATTCTTCTGGCCAACAATAGTGCTGGCACATATGGACCTAGAATTAAAATATTGGTTTCAAATTGTAACAGAGCTTTTACACGTCCCAGATCTTGATAGTATGGATCGTCAACTTCCTGCCATTTATCGTAAACTGATCTTCTATTACCAAACAAAGTTTTTGCCAGTTTACAGTCCAGTTCATGTTTCTGTTTAGGAAAATTATAATTTATTTATAAAAAAATACGTAAACATACAAATACAAACAGGTTTAGTAAAACTAAGAAGGCAGAAAATAATTTTGATGAACTAAAAATAACAGCAGAGACATTTTCCGTGGTAGCTTGCTTCATTTTGTGGTCATCGACCGGTTTCGGGCGTTCGCCCATCTTCAGGATGCGTTTTTTAGACAGTGTGACAACACAGACTCGCACAGAGCAAACTTAGTTTCACATTAACTGAGACGTATTTTTACAAAAACTAAACTCTTAAACTAGGTTAAGGGATGTGGCCAGATGGGTGGGAAAACACGTGTTTAGGTTGTTAAAGGGCAAATTTTTCTTACAGTGGACTCAACACGTGGGGGTCCAATCTTTAAACTCTGTTGTTGGATGGAGACTTACCTACAATTAACTAACCAAAATAGAATACAAAAAATACACAAAATAAATTTAAATAAAATTAAATAACGATTAAACTAACATTTAAAATTCATTCATTGATTTAAAATTGAACGATTTTTTATAATTAAGTTTTTATATCTATGCATTCCAGTCATTCTTTCACTTTTTCACGCAACCTTCACATCCTCGCAAGCATGTATACCTAAGCATCAGAGACATTTTCCGTGGAAGCCTGCTTCATTTTGTGGTCATCGACCGGTTTCGGGCGTTCGCCCATCTTCAGGATGCGCTTTTCAGACAGTGTGCCAACAGAGTTAGTGTAAACTAAGTCTCTGTACGAGTCGAGTTGGCACACTGTCTGAAAAGCGCATCCTGAAGATGGGCGAACGCCCGAAACCGGTCGATGACCACAAAATGAAGCAGTCTTCCACGGAAAATGTCTCTGATGCTTTCCAGCTCTGCGGAACCAACCACCACAACAAATGTATACCTAAATATGTTTTTTTTTTATATAATTAAGTTTTTTATTATGCATCCCACAAACCATATCACATCATCACTCACATACATCCTCCAAATACGCACTTACTAAACCTAAAACTAAAATCTGTTTAAGAACTATTTGTTGCGTGTGTGATGTTTGCACTGGTAATTGTGTTTCTGTTGCTATTGTGGGAAGAGTGTTTTGAATAATGGTTCACTGGCAAATTTTGTCTGTTCATTTATTAAGTTTTGTGTCTTGCGTTTATATATTTCGAGTTGTTCTACTATGTCAAGTCGTCGTCCTTTGTGGCCAGAGTGTATTAGCTTCATCGTGGTCGTTATGTCATCGGGTTTGTGTTTGTTAGTGTTTAGGTGATTGGCGTAATTTGAGTCAACTTTGTTGTATTTGTATGATCTGATGTGTTCGGTAAATCGTTCCTTGATTTTTCTGCCGGTCTGCCCCACGTAAATGTTGTCACAGTCCGGGCACTTCAACTCGTAGACCCCACTGCTGTCATACACGTCAGTGAACTCGGTACGAGTGCGGAGTCCTTCCGAACAAACAACAAATTAGGCAACAAACGCATCCTGAAGATGGGCGAACGCCCGAAACTGGTCGATGACCACAAAATGAAGCAGGCTACCACGGAAAATGTCTCTGATGCTTTCCAGCTCTGCGGAACCAACCACCACAATAAAAATAACAGCTTGTAAACACAGCATGTAATTACGTTAATCTGTATGGAATATGCGTGATATGCTAGTACTAAACTATCTACCCATGTAGGTAGAGAAGTGATTACATTGCAGTACAGAAGAGTACTGCAAGAATATTGCTCCAATCATATTGAACCAACTATATAGAACATTTGAAATTCAACGCTACAAATCCCCCACAGTATTTTTTTGAATGAATTTTACTACTATCTCGTTCATTTTTTTTTTTCATTCTCACATTTTTGGTGATTTAATTCGATGTAAAATTATGTATGTTTTTTTAAAAATTTAAACAAATATCTACGTGTTCTAGTAAAAACTCAATTTTGAAAATCTGACAAGATCCACAATACTTCTTCTTACAACAGTAAGATAAAAGTTAAGTGTTTTCTACAAGCAAGAGCTAATGTAAAAGTATTTATTACCTCTGGATGTGTTTTTATAATAATTTCTCGATTTTTTTTATACTCCCATGTAAACCTCTCTAATAAACTGGTTGTTTGTATTTGGTCTACAGGTTTCTCAGCTTTGCCCTTACAATTCAAATTATTAAAATGATCGTTTAGGTAATATAGATTTCCATCCGTTAGTGTCACACCTTTGGACCTCTTCATATTCTCATATGCATTTCCAAATAGGGCTTTAATTTTGAAGTCAACCTAAAAATATATAAATTAATTAAATAAAATGTAAACTATTATAACACTTGTTTATAACAGAAATCACATGATTTGAAATACTTATTACAGCAATCTGAAAACAAAATGAAATTAAAATGGTGAAATTTAGCCAGCCCCTAATTCAGATAGGAATAAATCTATTTGTCAGAGCATAGTCTAATAATTTAAGCTATGTATCTAATGTTTATTACTATTTTGTAGGTGGTAAAAACCATATATTATACTGAAGTGGTACTTTAAAGGTAAAGAGTGTAACGCTAATGTTTCCTTAAAAAATCATTTTCCTCAAATCATTTTTTATATGTTCCATATAAAAGTGATAAGTATTTATGTGTGTTGAGTTTAAAAAAAAAAAATCGTTGTAACCTTCTTCGATAAAATCAAGAAAAACTGAAAAAAAAAAATTCAGTGAAGTTGGACATTCGGTTCATAGATTTTGCTCGAAATCTTCTTGGTAGATGGCGATGGTAATACCTAAATGGAATACAATGTTTGAACAACCTGCGACTTTTCATTTTTGATATACGAGATGTGTAAATTAAGTAATGAGACTGATTTTTTATCTTCTTTTTTTTTTTCCAAATAAAATTACAATTCAACATTGTCCCCTTCAAAGTAACTACCTTGGGAAGCCACACAACGCTGAAGACGATTCTTCCATTCGTCATAGCAGTGCTGGAACTCGGATACTGGAATAGACTTCAGTTGGTCGGTTACGGCTGTTTGAATATTCTCCAATGTTCCAAAATGACGTCCCTTGAGGTGATTTTTCAATTTGGGGAACAAAAAAAAAGTCACATGGACTCAAGTCGGGTGAATAAGGAGGCTGAGGAGCCACAGGAATGTTATTACTGGCCAAATACTCATTAATTTTTCGGAACCATTTTTGCACAAATTTTTCTCATCCCCAATTCATTAGTCAAAATTTGATGAACGGTTGTGTGAGTCAAATTCAACTCTTCGCCGATCATTCGGACTGTCAAACGACGATCTGAACGCACGAGATCGCGGATTCTGCCAACATTTTCGTCGGTTCTTGAAGATGAAGGCCTTCCGCTGCGAGGCTCGTCTTCAATTGATTCCCTTCCTTCTGCAAACGACTTAAACCACCTAAAAACCTGTGCTCTCGACAAAACATTGTCTCCATAGGCCTGGCACAGTTTTTCAAACGTTTCCGTTGCACTGTGCCCAAGTCTGAAGCAAAACCTGATAGCACAACGTTGCTCGTAATTGATGTCACTCATTTTTAAAACGCACTGAAAAAAACCTTGCTCACAAAAAAAAAGCCACTACCAGCGCCCGCTCTAGCGGTTACGTCGCCCCGGACAAAAAGACAAATTGCCGCCCCTTAAGAATATATACACTACCAATCAAAAGTTTGGGATCAGTTAAAAAATTTGGCCTTGAACTACTTCACTATAGTCGATCGTGTCCAAATGATATCTTAAAGTTGTTCTTAAATCTGCCACGACAAGTCCCCAGTAGTTTCGTTCGCTGGAAGTTGAATGACGGCAAGTGAAAACCAAGATTTTTAATAAATCTGTAAGATTCTGGCTGAAGATTTTATCGATGTAAAGCAGTTCAACCCTGAAGATGTGCTATAGACGACTTGTGAAGCTTTTTAATGGTTCTGACATTCCTTATAACTGGGTGGCTCTTGTGAGAGAAATGCTTTATTGTATAGGAGCGCAAACACATCTGGGAGGCGCCGTGGTCTCTAATAACTAAAAAATCTTTCTCTGACATCAATGAAGTACTTAACTCTTCATATAACATCTTCTATAGATTGATATGTTTCTTGACTAATGGTAACTCATATGTAAATATTAGGTGCTGCCATTAAAACCAGATTGATAGCACAAATTAGAGTAGCTAGTGATCGTCACCCCAGGATTTTTTATAATGGAAAAGCCCATTTATTTGATCCTAAAAGAGTTGCTTTACTTGTGCGGTGGGAAAAAAATGATAATATTATGCACTTTATTTTGGAGTTCCCTTATTATAAATTTTGAGAAGGTTGTTGTTAAATAGGTATTTACCTTCACACAGTTCTTATGTTTTTGCTAACTTACTAGATATAGAAAATAAAGAAAAGTTAAACCATTTATTTTATTTTATCTCTGAGGCTTTGGAGGAAAGATATACATAGGTTTGTAAAGGTATTATTTAATACCTACGAGGAGATCCCTCAAACTCCATCCTTAAAATAATTTGTATAAATGAATAAAATCTATTTAAAACATTGTTACTATCTACTTTATTATTCTAGTATTTAGTATTATTTTATTACTATGAAGATTAAGCTGTACTGTTTGTAATGTTTCTTCTTGTAACGTTTGTATTTTTCGTTCAGCTTTCAGCATAGGTCAATCTCTTGCTATAGAAATGTATAGTTCTTTAGGCAATAAATAAATACATATTGAATGAAATTTCTCAAGAAATGTTTCAAGCAATGGGACCAGCCATTTCAAGAGATTTTGAAGCTGCTTTCAAAAATATATCAAATACAATATTCAATCAAATACCAACAAATGAAATTAGCCCGTAAATTTTATTGACAAGATTTAGATCAAAGTTCTTGAACTGTATGTTATAAACATTATAAACATTACAGCTTAATCTTCAAAGTAATGAAATAATGTTAAATACTTGAATAATAAGTAGATATTTATATGTATAAATGCTTATAAAAATACTGATTATATAGGATGGATTGCTATTTGAATCTATCCTTCAATAGTCTTAAATTTCTTATTTTAACATTGTATCTAAGTTATTACATATGATAATTTTAATATTCGCAGCCCTCTATAGCTTCTAACTGAAAAACAAATGTAAAAAATCTGAACCCTCTCATGAAAAAGAAAGGAGGGAAAAATATATCATATCAAGCATTATTCCAGAAAAATATCTTGGCAAATAATATGCCAAGAATTATCTTAATAGCTTGCGAAAAAAATATAATGTAGAAAAAAGATAAATAAATGTTTGAATTTTATTAATATAATTAATATATTCATTTATTTCTAGTTTAAAAATGAAGTGTACGCTTTTTTTTCCAATTATAATGTAAGTCTTAGTAGCTTTTTCAGTTTTGTGATATTCTCCATAAAAACACCGACGAATTTTATTAAATTTGGTATACGAACTATAAAGTTTGTCGATTACAATTTTGAAAACTGGAGTAAGAGAAACTTGTAAGAGTGAGAAACACCAGATTTTTTTTGTTTTCTAATTAATAAAGTAACTAATTAAAATTAGTATATTTGTAGTTCCAAACATGGCCACCAGATAACAACACCTACTGAGAAATCAATTTTATTTATGGTTATATAGTTTGTCACTAGGTGTCACTACTTGCAAAGATTTTTTTGGGAGTCCATTAAAACTATTGAAAAATGTTTACATCATAGGATGGCGCTGTGATCGGGTGGCAAATTTTGGAACTACAATTCTGTATATCTAGAAGCTTATGCTTTCTAGCGGCAGTTATTTGAACTACTACATATTCTACATTAAGTAAGTGCTGCAACCTGGCGGTGAATTTAGAAACGTTAATTTTATTCGTTTTCAACTATTTTTCTTTTTTTATTTCAACTAAAACGTGAAATTTTATTTTTCTGTTTTGTTTTATAAGAATAGTGCTAATATTTTAGTATAAACTTCATCTACAACAATTACATTCTTAAAGCAGTTAGAAAAAAGAAAAATTTTATATTTGTTCCTTAGTTCTTTCTTTTTTTATGTCTTATATTAATTATTCAATTATTTGTTAAAGGGAGCTGATTGTAACTGTAAAAAGGAAAGGATTTTGAGTTTCGGTGTTTTTTTTAACCAAAAATAAAAAAACTTAAATTTTTGCCAACGTTTCGACAAATATATTGTCTTTTTCAAGGCATAAAAAATATAAAAACTAATAAAAATTCTCTAAAACATATCCAACTTGAAAACTTATGTAAAATTTAGAACTAAAAAGTTGAGAACACCTCAACAACACAGAGAAAAGTGAAAAAATAAACCGGTTTATTTAAGTTTATAAGACATAAAAAAAGAAAACTAAGGAACAAATATAAAATTTTTCTTTTTTCTAACTGGTTTAAGAATGTAATTGTTGTAGATGAAGTTTATACTAAAATATTAGCACTATTCTTATAAAACAAAACAGAAAAATAAAACTTCACGTCTTAGTTGAAATAAAAAAAGAAAAATAGTTGAAAACGAATAAAATTAACGTTTCTGAATTAACCGCCAGGTAACAGCACTTACTTAATCTAGAATTTGTAGTAGTTTAAAAATTGCCGCTAGAAAGCATAAGCTTCTAGATATACAGCATTGTAGTTCCAAAATTTGCCACCCGATCACAGCGCCATCCTGTGATGTGAATAGTTTAAAATGCGTCTTTGGAAGGGACGGGAAGTGGTTAGCGTAATGGATTCCCAAGTAAGTAGTGACACCTAGTGACAAACTGTATAACCATAAATAAAATTGATTTCTCAGTAGGTGTTGTTATCTGGTGGCAATGTTTGTAACTACAAATATACTAATTTTAATTAGTTACTTTATTAATTAGAAAACAAAAAAAATCTGGTGTTTCTCACTCTCACAAGTTTCTCTTACTCCAGTTTTCAAAATTGTAATCGACAAGCTTTATAGTTAATACACCAAATTTAATAAAATTCTTCGGTGTTTTTATGGAGAAAATCACAAAAACTGAAAAAATTACTTAGATGTACATTATAATCGAAAAAAAAAGCGTACACTTCATTTCTAAACTAGAAATAAATGAATATATTAATATATATTAATAAAATACAAATATTTATTTATCTTTTTTCCACGTTATATTTCTTTCACAAGCTATTAAGATAATTCTTAGCATATTATTTGCCAAGATATTTTTGTAGAATATTGCTTGATATGATATTTTTGAAAAAGACAATATATTTGTCGAAACGTTGGCAAAAATTTAAGTTTTTTTTATTTTTGGTTAAAAAAAGACCGAAACTCAAAATCCTTTCCTTCATACAAGTAACGGTCGAGAAGAATCTTCTGTAACTGTAAAATTAATTGTTATTTTCTCTCTTATTAAGTTACATGTATTTATTATATTTAATACCGATTTAAAATATTCTTCCAAATAATTGTGAAGGGTGTTCTATCCTGAGACAAATTGTCCTGCAAATTGCCGTCACAAGCATTGCTACTGGATTGATAGAGAGCTTGCTATCATACAATGCAATCTTATTTAGGTAAATAGTATAATCCTCACCTCCTTTATTTATCTGTAATACATGTCCACTAACCGTTTATTTGCAAATGAATTATACAATAAAGGAATGAAGGGTGATTGTTTTATACCAGATTTCTTTTTCCTAAATCACAGCAGTAGACTAAATAAATTTAGGATGTAAAAATCTAGACTATAAGGGATAATGCAGACTTTGTCCACAGAGCATCATTTTGATTAGGAACATAATTTTTTTCTTGTACAACCTTTATTTGAACCATAAGATTTTCGCATTATTAGTTTGTCTCAAAAGTTTTATTTTCGGGACTTTATCAGTCATCAGTTATTTTGGTGGTACTTTAGAGAAAAGCATATTGCTATTGTTCCTTCAGAAAAATGTGGCAAATAAAAGTGACACGAATTTATATGTATAGATAGTATTCAACGTTTAAAGAAAATCGTTGCAGCCAATATCGAGAAAATCACGAAAATGTGAAAAAAACCATTCAGTAAATTCGCACTGTCGGATGGATTTGCCGTCTGTGCAATCCAAAAAAGTAAATTCTGGCAAATTGAATTAACTGGTTTTGTTCTTAATTTGTTTGCAAAGTTTAGCCTTTGCCCTTCTATGGCTAGTTCAGCCTCGCTCTAGCGGTTACGTCGCGCCGGACAAAAAGACAAATTGCCGCCCCTTCATATATATACACTACCGACCAGAAGTTTGGGATCAGTAAAAAAATTTAGTTATTTACCAAAATTCTTTAAAGAAAAATATAGTTACATTGTAATAAGAATTTTCCAGTAACGTGATTCCCCCATTTAAATGGCACCTTTTAAAATAAATATATTATTAACATTATATACCTCGAAGGATACCTTTATACGCCCGGAGCTCTTCTCGGTTACCCAGGAGCCTCATATAGTTTCCATCAAGGAATGGATAGAAGACCAGCATCTGCAATGGTGGGAAAGAACGCCAGGGCAAAAACAGGCTAAATTCTTTATTAAGACATTTACCTACATTCACCAGGGATCTACTGAGCCATAGCCGAAGAGATATAAGGATAATAGTGGGTCTTCTAACAGGGCATTGCAGGCAACTGAATAGGCACATACACCATTTACTACTACTAGCAGACAACACGCTACGCCGTTTCTGCAGGGCCGAGGAGGAAACCCCGGCACTCGTCCTTTCAATATGTGCCGGCCTGGCGAGGACAAGGTTTCTTCAACTGGGGTCACCAATCCCGAAACCACGAGCTTCATGACGGAGATACTTTCAGCTTTGCTAGGCCTGATTAAGAGGGCGAAGCTGAGGGTTGTCAAACCCAGGGGATACGCAATAGACCTCTCAATGAAGGTCGCAGAGGAATGAGGTGTGGCCCTCCCCCATCCAATCTAACAGAATATACACTTTGCCCTTTGAGAAACAATTTACCTCTTGGATTTGTTAGTAATTCACAGAGAATAATTTCTTTCAGATTATTATTCTATTTATAGAATAGGACTTTGTATTGCTTGTCAACAAATCATTATTTACTTTTTATTCTATTTTATTTAATTGGGATTCGTTCACTCCTTGAGTTCACGGTTTACGAGTATATCTTCACGGTTGCGGATATATCTTTTTCGTTTACGAGTATATCTTCACGGTTGCGAGTTTATCTTCACGGTTTACGAGTACATCTTATTGCAACGTTTTCCTCTTTAGAATTAATACAAAATGGGCAAAGTTAAAGAACTGAGTGTTGCTACCAGAAGTGTCATTTAAACTTTACATAAAATAGGGAAATCAGAATGAAAAATAACGGCTGAACTTAAAATTTCAAAAAATGGTGTTCACCGGGCTATCAAACGGTTATAACAAATATGGTGATCATGAAGATTTACACCGCTCCGGGAGACCAAAATCAACAACCACGGTGAGGATAAGTTCATTAATTTATGAAGTTAAAGAAACAGACGACTCACAGCTCCAAAAAATCAGAGGGGAAGTTATTAAAACAAGTTCGATGCCAATTTCTGTCTCAACTGTTTAAAGGCGACTTCGTCAAGAGAACTTAATACGAAGAGCTGCAATGCTGAAACCATTATTAAAGGGTGCAAACAAGAAGAAACGTTCAGAGTAGGCTTGAAATACAAAGACTTCACAGTGAAAGGTTGGAGGAACCTTTCAGCTCACAAAAACTACATCCACAATGCATAAATACCCACCGTTATGCACAGAGAGGGGTCGGTCATGGTTTGGGGATGTTTTTCAAGTTATAGAACAGGTGATCTCGTCCGTATTGACGGGATAATGAAAAAAGAAAATTATAAAAGCATTTTAGAAAATCACTTGTCAGCGATTGATTGGGGAAAAAATCATTATGCAACAGGACAATGACTCTAAATATACTTCCAAATTATGTAGACAATACCTTAAGGAAAAAGAAGATGAAAAATATGTGTCAATCCCCGTCGCAATCCCCGGCCTTAAACCCAATTGAACTTTTGTGGGCTGAGCTAGATGAGAAAGTTCGTCTCAAGTGCCCTAATTCTCTAAATGCTCTGTGGCAGATACTGTACAGTGTGTGGAGTAATATTGAATTCGACACAATCAATACATTGATTGAGAGAATGTCTAGAATTATAAGAGAAGTAATTAAGCGGAGAGGTTGGTCACTTTGATGAAAAAGCCGGTTATTTTTGGGAAAGATTTCCACTTTGTAATGAATTTGTTATCGCTTATATTATTGTATACAGATTAAATATAACATTTTTTAATTACTCGCATTTTATTTCATTCATAACAAATCATTAAATTAACAAAAATAAATATAATACATTTTTATTCTAGGTGGTCCAAACTTTTTACCAGCAGTGTATATATTTTATTAAGCAAATCTATGCATGTTCAAACTCAAGCTGAAGCAGCTCTCTGTTTGCATGCTAATGCTATTCTGTTCAGAGAAGTATATGCTTATTCAAACAAGTTCAAGCATCATCCTTTACAAATTCTGCGATAATTTTTCAATAATAAAGTAAATATTTTTAGCTTTAATACATAAACAATATAAATAGGCCACGCACTATAAACTTTTAGCGAACGAAAAAATAGATTAGTGAAATTTAAGTATTTACACCAAAATATTTTTCCTAAACTCACAGCCAAATGGCGCCCCGGACAAATGTCCGGGTTGCCCGCCCCTAGAGCGGGCTCTGCCACTACGGACAGTGCAACAACTCTAGCATTTTCAAATTTGCACTGGACGTGTATCAGATATTTACTTGCCCTACCACTCATACGCCGCGTCTCCAGTGTTGCCAGATTGAACACTAGAAAATCACTCTCATTACTTAATTTACACACCTCGTATTCTGTAAACACACTCATACATTTTCAGACCATTTGCTAAAAAAAAACTTTCTTCATATTCAGGGGAACCTTAAAACATATATTTCGAGTGAAAAACTCAATTTCGAAAATGTAGCACGAACGCTTGTTATTCTTAGTGCTTGTATGAAAAAGTAATATAGGCAAAATAAAAATTAAAAGGTAATTAATTGTTCACAACCTTGCCCTCAAAATTGGACTACCAACAACCTACAGTAACCTGCTCACTTCCACTATCATTTCTATTATTTTTGATATATTTATTCATTCATATGTATTAATTTATTCATTATGTATTTGATTTATTTCTTTCATATTATGAGTCATTTATTTCTGATATGTTTAGAATTTACGAGACTATTGTCTCTACAAATTAATTAGCCAGTGTTCGGTTATTCAAATCTACAAGTTCTTGGGGGCAATATTTGAAATTAAACTGTGATTGTGTTTCGTAGTTTTTACTTATATTTAGTCTGAAACTTTTTTTAAAATGAATCACATTATGAGAGAAATATGAATGAATAAATAAATCACAAATATCAGAAATGTGAGTGTAGGAAGAGTGGTAATGAGTAGGTTATACTTTAGCCTAATGGTCGTTTCATTTTGGGGGCACGCTTGTGAAAATTTGTTTTATTTGGGAGGGAGATCTCTCCTAGGTATTGACTGCTGGCACAATAGTGTCTTTATTGTACGCTAGTTTAGGTTAGAATAGTAAGCTGTAAGGTGAAGCATTAAGAAAAGGCTTCAGTCAACAAAAAACAATTCGGTTGAGAAATGAATGATGATGAGTCCACTGCAACTATTATTGGACAAAATTTATGTTTTTATTTTAATCATTTCTTGCTTGAATACTTTTTTTTAGTTTAGCTATAAAGAATGAACTTCTTATTTTTGTATGAAATGGGTTCGTTAAATACTTCAAAAATTAAGAAACATTTAATACATACCGCCTTGCACATTACATCTTCATCTTTCACATTATTTAAAGCCTCCATTTATCACCAATTTATATTTTTAACTTTTTAAAATGATAAATAAAATTAATAAGTTTTAACTAAGATAAAAAAAACCAATAATAACTTTTTGGTAACTAAGCAACGAAAATATAAATATTTATTTTTATTTTAATAATATTAACAATAGCAACCTTGATCATTATTATTATTATTTTTTTCCTGTAATTTCTGTTTTTATACTTGGAAAAATTTAATATGTGGAATAATTAATAGAGAATTTTTTTTTTTAACATATTATTATGTTAACAAAGGGGAGTCAACAATTTTGCCACTGAGGCAATTACATTTTTTATCCAGGATCATTTAATTAGATCGGTAGTTTCCATACTTTTTATTTTCTCTTGCTCTATAAAGGACCCGGTAAACCAGTGGTTCCCAAACTTTTTTGACCCATAGACCATTTTATATAGTCAAAACTTGCCCACGGACCCCCCCCCCTCCCCGAAGTGAAAAGCTACATAAATGCATAGTATAAAAATTACAAATTTAAAAAAACATTTTGTTGCAGAAGTATTTATTGAAATTATAACTATTGTTTAAAATAAAAAAAATTAATGACTTGGATGAACGTGATGAGATGTTATGAGAGTATTTATGTCCGGCTCAATGTTTGTGAGTAGCAACCGCAAATCCCCGCGAGCACTAATTTCTAGTCGGTTTCTTTTTTTTGTGATGAGGTTCATAACAGCACTGAATCTACGTTCTACCAAATAGGAAGACGGGGAAGCAGTCAACAACTTCTGTACAATAACCCATAATGCAGGATATAAAATTGGGATCTGTTTTTGTATCCAGAATTTGTGGTATCCTTGTTCAAACATTGGTTTAAGTTCTTCATTTGTGGATATTTCAATAAGCTGCTCCTGTATTAGTATGGATTCATCTGTGTTTGGGATCTGAGTTTGTCCACGCGCAAAAGGGTTCAACACCCAGTCGGGAATATCCATGTGAAGAATATCCTCAAATCTTTGGTTCAGGTCTGCATGAAGAGCCGTTAAGTGTTGACAGTAAGCAAGCAAATCTTCATCTCTATTTTGCAATTTCGAAAGATTTGGAAACTGAGAATATTCTCCTCTTCCCAAGTTTTGTTTGCACAGAAAAAGTTTTGCAACAAACGCAGATATTACGCTTTTAGTTTGATTAAATTTAATTGGTCACCTTGTAGTTTCAAATTAGTTTCGTTAAATTTGGCAAATAAATCAGTCATATAGGCTATGTCACTTTTTGAGTTAATTAAATTGTGTCGCAAATCATTGTCTTTGCTTTCCAGGAATTCCAACACTGAATCAAAGAGCGCATAAAATCGATTCAAACATGCACTTTTAGATAACCAACGTACTTCTGTGTGAAGTAGTAAACGATTATAGTCTTCGTCATTTTCCAAACAAAGTTGAGCAAATAATCTCTCATTGAAGGCATTCCTTTTGATTTTATTAACTGCTCTAATGACATAATCTAGTGATCCATGCAAACGTTCACTAAGATTTTTTGCGACTAAATGATGTCGATGAATGACACAATGTATTGAAAATACATTCGGTACAGCTTGTTTTAAGTATGCCAGAAAGCCTCGGTATCTTCCTACCGAGTTGTACAATACTGCTAATTTCAATAATAATAAAAATGGATCACAATTTTATTATTTTATATTAAACCTTGCGCGGACACCATGACGTTGTTCAGGGACCCCCAAATCAATTTTAATTTTCCACGGACCCCCTGAATGATACCGGGGACCCCTGGGGGTCCGTAGGGACCACTTTGGGAACCACTGCGGTAAACGATCAAACATTTTGTCAAACACGAAAGTTTGATCTTTTGCGGCTTTGTTTATGTGTTTGTCAAAAAAAACAAAAAGTTGTGTTGACGTGTTTGATGGAAATATGGATTGATGAAATGTTTGACAAACATGTTTGAAGGTGTACGGGGTCGTTTTTGTCAAATATCTTATAATCTTTTGTTTTCATATATTATATAGTCAACATGTCTGCGCTAGGGACAAAGGACAAGAATTTTGTACTCCAGTTCATTTCTCTGTACAAAAACTTTCAGGGAATTATGGAAATTGAAATCAAAAGAATATAGTGGTCCTTCTTTTCGATTCTCGGACGAAGTAATTCCAACAGGCTAATGAAGGTTTCGCTATCCATTCGGAGAAAGTTGGCCGTAGTACCCTGGTTCTGTTACTAATATTTCTTTTAGCAAATTCTTATGTTTGTTTATACCATGCTCAGTTTATACCAACGTCTTGACTTGCTTTCTTAATACAAAGTGCCAAAGTCAACGCGAGAAACGCCTTGTCTTTATTGGAAGACATTTAAATAAAAAAAAAAATCTGAATTGACCATGCGAAGAAGTTTGACAAAACTTGATTGAACGTGTGCGGCTGTTGGTTGTCCAATCATGGGACATTTGACAAACATATTTGACAAAATGTTTGATCGTTTACCGGACCGAGCTTAAAAGAAGCAGTATTGTGAGATCATGTCAGATTTTCAAAATTGAATTTTTTTTTTTTGTGGAAATACATGTTTTGAGATCCTCTAAATACGAAAAAATATGTTTTTTATATATGTATATGTGTGAACAAAAAATCTCAAAAACAAAACAAAAAAAATCTTGTGTGAAACGTTTGATCAATATATGATCTTGTGTGAAAAATATGATCGTTAGATATTTTCAAACAAAGAGAGATGACCCCATATGTAACCAAACTTCAGAATATATTCCAACGGGGTTGTCCGTGATATATACGTAGAGTTAGATGAAAAAGAAATATTAGCAGAAATGGTGTATCTCCTATCAGACCTGTAAGTGTGAGGCGACTCACGAGAAAAATAATATCCGGAGAAAGATTAGCAAATGTAAACATTCTTGTGTGTATAGTTTCTTTTGACAGTCAAAATTTAGCTGATTACATATCAATTTACGGAGCAACATGTCGCGTTGAACGCAATATCAGAACTGTTTCCGATTTAAACATGCTGAAAATCAGTGCCGAAGTCACACAAGATGTGAATGCTGGCGGAGGTAACCATGTACTTGTAGTTGATGCGATTCTGCCTTCATGCGTTAATTGCAATGGAGAACAGAAATCAACCCATAGAGAATGTCCAATGAGAGTGAAGTTAAACGAATCAAACAAAAATTTATCCTATTCGACAATTACAAAAAATAGGTTCGAAGTTTTTAACCTTTGAGGAAGATTTTTCTGAGATAAACCAAATTACTACACCATTCTGCATATTGAATGTTTAGAAGATAAGCTTCAAAATATGGATAGAATGGACTATAAAAATAAATTCTCTCCCGATAGGCATACTATAGTGAGAACCAAAAAAATATGCCGATGTAATACCGAAAAGAATATTGGAGCAAGGCCAAATGGGGGGATGATATGGATGAGAGAAAATCTCAGCAGAAAACTATCTTATTACAGCATAAAACATGCATTACTGAATCTTTTAATAATGCAAATAGTGTTGATTAATTTATAATCCTCCAGGTTTGGTGGATCAACAAATTTGACGTCTCAATTAACAGAAATCAAATACATGAATAAATGAGTACCTATAGGTACTCAGAATAAATTATATTATATATTCTTAACAATGTTTTCAAATAATTTTTGTCAATAATTTTGTTACAGCTTTCAAACTTCTGCGTAACGGTGAATAAAACGTCTTCAATAGTACTTATCACAAAACGTCCTTTAACTTCTATTTCATGGATCTTCAGAAATTGTATAACCTATAACAGAAAAAAAATCTGCTTTCATTAACAACTTTCTCTCATTGCAGTTTACAAAACTGTAAAATTGACAAATTTTATAATTAGTAAGTATACCATATTTAATGAAAAGTCGTCAGTGATTTTTATGGAGAAAATCGCGAAAAGTGCAAAAAAAAAAACTGTTCAGTAAAAAACTCACTTCCGGTTTACTAATTTTCTTGAAACTTGGCATTTTGGTAATCTATTTACGAGGGTGGTTTGAAAAGTTCTCGGAATCACCGCTAGAGCAACGAGGTTCCCGCGCAATAATCACACATCCCTTGTGAGTGAACACATGGCGCGTCAGTGCTCTTGCTGCAGGAGAGTGGTAGTGACGACTCTTTGTTGTTGTTCCCGCTTAGTGATTTGTGACAATGGAAAAAACTGAGATTCGAGCAGTGATTAAGTACTTTGTAAAGAATGGTATGAAAGCAAAGGAAATTCATGCCGACTTTCAGAACACACTGGGGGACTCTGCTCCTTCATATTCAGCTGTTGCCAAGTAGACCAGCGAGTTTAAATTTGGTCGGGAGAGCTTAGATGATGATCCGCGTAGTGGACGGCCAAAAAGTGCTACGACCCCAGAATTTATCGCAAAAGTGCATAAAATGGTCATGGAGGATCGTCGACTGAAAGTGCGAGAGATTGCTGAAGCTATAGGGATGTCATCTGAACGGGTATATCACATTTTAACCGAAGAATTAGGAATGAAAAAATTATCGGCAAGATGGGTGCCGCGGCTCTTGACATTGGACCATAAACGCACCAGATTGGAAATGTCCGAACAAAGTCTGGCCCGTTTTCAGCGCAACCAACAAGATTTTTTGCGCCGGTTTGTGACTACAGATGAAACTTGGGTCCACTACTATACCCCAGAGACAAAACAGCAGTCAAAGCAGTGGAAACATGCTGAGTCACCACCACCAAAGAAAGCAAAGGCAGTACGTTCGGCCGGAAAGGTCATGGCCTCAGTTTTCTGGGATGCAAAAGGCATTCTGCTGATAGATTATCTTCCTACTGGCCAAACAATTACGGGGCAATACTATGCAAACCTCCTAGACCAACTACAGGAAATGATACGCGAAAAAAGGCCTGGTTTGGCAAGGAAGAAAGTCATCTTTCATCAGGACAACGCCCGCCCGCACACAAGTGTTATTGCCATGGCAAAACTTCATGAACTGAGGTACGAATTGTTGCCACATCCACCTTATTCACTTGATTTGACACCATCAGACTTTCATCTCTTCCCAAAGCTGAAAATTTTCCTAGGTGGGCGGAGATTTCCTACAACGGAAGAACTGACAGCCGAGTTGGAGAGGTACTTTGCAGGCCTGGAGGAATCTCATTTTCGAGATGGGATAAAGGCATTGGAACATCGCTGGACCAAATGCATTAGTCAAAGGGAGACTATGTTGAAAAATAAAAGCAGTTCCACCGAGGTAAGACACTTCTTTCTAGTACATTCCGAGAACTTTTCAAACCACCCTCGTACTTCTAATTAATTTTGTTTATATGGTAGACTTGTATAATCAACTGAGATAGCACTTAAGAGGAAAACATAACTCCATTCCTCTACCAAAAGTGCCGTTAAATGAAACTCTATCGAAAATTTGACACGATTCTCATGCCAGGAGTAAGGGAAAGTAATATGTACGTATTACTTTAATTTATATCGTCCTTACGCGATGGTCTAGTGGCTACCGCATTCGCCTTTCTTGTGAGAATTCAGGGTTCGATTCCCGTGAGGGCAACGTCGATGTTGACCCAGCATCGTGATAGAAAGAGGGAAGCTACAGTTAGTAGCGCCCTAGGTAGCGAAGGCCAGAACTAATAAACGGCGTGGGAACTGCGGCATGCTTACCACACGCCCCCCTATTCAAACGCCGTCTGGCAAGCCTTGGTCCTTCATGGGCTGTTGCGCCGTAGGTTTTTTTTTTTTTTTTTATATATATCAACAATAGGCATGGAGAGACAAGAATCATATCGAGTCTAATTGCTGTTAGTACAGTTGCCTCTTAGGCAATTGAAATCAATTTGAGGCCAGATCTACGAACACGTATGACAATTCACCTAGATCTTGCAAGTTCTGCGAGCACGATCTCGACGCTGCTTTGCAAGTATGCTATTGATATTAAAATGATAATTAGGCTTACTGAATAATATTAGCAAGGGAGTTTATTTAGTATAAATTGAAATTATCATCATGACTAAGACTTCACTTGCTTTTTAGTTTGAGCACAGATTCCAACAAATTTTGAATCTTGATGACCCTTTTTGGTAGTCCTTGGTACTCCTCTCTTTCTCATTGTCGAAGCCAAGCATAAGAATACTTTGCATTATCTGTGTGTATGGGACATCACATGAATATTTTTTTGGGGTAATTGTGAGTTGTCGTGCCTCCATCATGGCGGACAGTGTTCTACAGTCCCCTGCATACTCCCAGCCTTCTACCACAGTATAATGCAATCCATTATGATAGCATCGAATTACACTTGGATCTTCTCATTACACCTGTTGAAACTATTTAAATAATAAATTCATTTTTTCTTTGCGCTTCACAACAGTTTCCACACCACCTTGAGGTATGTATGTTGTTCGGTGCATGTTATAATTTATTTTTTAACTTATTAGCTCATTTTTCCTAGTCCTACTATAACATCTTTACCTGAAACAAAACTATAATTAGTAAAATTTCCATTAAACAACTTAGAATTTAAAGTTTATTATCTTTTTAAAATATTATATATAATAACAAATAATATCTAAAATGCAAAACACCATAAAATTTGGAATTTTAAATAATAACAGAAACAAACATTAAATTATATATATATATATTATATATATATAAATAAAGACTTTCTCTTACTAGATAATAACTCTACCTGAAAATTACCGCCCGATAACCCTGCCTAGGCCCCCAAATGTTGTTCACTGGTAGAAAGCCTCGGCGATTCCAGTGGAGCAGCGAGCCAACCCTATCGCCCACATCGTGGGGTCTGGGCAACGTGGCACCTGGGTTTCTCCGGTGTCACGGCTAACTAGGGCTCTGGCGGGTCAACGATTACTTTATTTCATAAATCCCAACAGTACCAAATTTCGAAGAAGAATTCTTTTACTTTCTGTTCCTCAAAGTTTATGAAACTGCCACTATAAAAAATACTTGTTTATTTTTTAACGTAACTTTATGTTTTTTTTTGCTTCTTTTAATTGAGTACTTATATATTTTTTTTTGCACGTAGAAAATATAAGAAGAAACCGAGCAGTAAAAAACAAACAAACAAAATCAGCAAATTAAAATATCTTAGGAAAACATTGGACGCTCCGCAAGAAGTGCAAGAAGTATCAATGGTAGATTTTCCGGGTGAAGCGTATTTTAAAGATTTAACACCTTTAGAAAATAAGTGTTGAAGAAACTTTCAAATGATTTAGATATTCGTTTTCGTCCAAATTCTGATTTTCTTCACAGAAGGAACGTTTTTATGAGAATAAGTTATTTGTTTCATTGATTGATTTTCAAAAGGAATCATTCTTCGGATTAAGTTATAATGAAACGCTAGCTGAAAGCAGAAATATTGTCAAGCATTCAAAGAAAACTGTAATTACTGGACATAAAAATATTGGAAGTTACAGTTGTCACCCAAACAGGAAGGAAGTGTTATGATCTGTGGAAAACTTGGCCACATTGCCCCACAGAATGTAATTCGCCAAGAAGTGACAGAAACTCTTGTTTTAAGTGTGGATCCTTAAATCATGAGAAAAAGGAATGTCCAGGGATGTCACCGGCAGCATCGGACAATAAAGGGAAAAGATATCACGACCATTGATACAATTGGCGACGAAACTCAAATCGTACTAATCTATGAAGTATCTTAAAAAAAATTGATGCAGTTATAGATGGCGGTAGTTCGATAATAATTTCTTTATTGTCTAAACTCGTTTTGTTGGCTAACGATAATATTAAGCCTTATACAAGTAATAATCAATTTGAAAGCGAAAACGTAAGTATATTAAATATTTCAAAAATTATAGAGAAAAGAATTATATTCTCCTCAAGCTGCTATGAATTCTTTTTATTTCGTGGGGTTATTGGTAAAAATACCCAAGTCCATTTACTAACTTTTGTCAGAAATGAACTGTAAAAGTTTTTGAACAATTATGATAAATCACATATTATTTCAAGCTAGCTACATTCGTGTTTCCTGAAATGTTTGGAATGTTTAACTTCGATGATCTGAAGAATCTGAAACAATTTTAGTTTTAACCCATAGGTTTTGCTAAAATAAAAGAAAATGTACATGGACATGGGTAATGACCTAATTATAATATTGGACGTGGGTAACATGTACTTAGTATAAAAAATGGAAAACAATAAAGTAACAACGTTTCTAATTTATTAATTAAAGTATAATAGTGGTCAATATACTGTTTGACCTTTACTGTTTGTGTTTAATACAAAAATAATATTATAAAGAACTAAATTTGTTATTAATTTCAAATTTAGGATACACCTATTGAATAATAATAATTGTGGAAACTTTAGTTTAAAAGCATAGCCTAGTTAGATTCTACATCAACCAGATCCTCTTCAAAGTACTCTTGAATGTTAGGCTAAGGTAATCTGTCATCTTTCTTTGATTTTTTTGATGGAATTGCATGGTAACCACTCATGAAACGCTTTCAGAATAACACCAGACGAACAAAGTCTAAGCAGATCTTCCTTATTGGCTTCGGATATGGGCAATTTCTGGTTGTAGAGCTGCTGAAGAGAAGGCTTGGACAGGTCTGTCTCAACTTCTGAGATTTACATGAAGTTCCCGATACTCGCTAGAATGATCGTAGCTATAGAAAAGATTGTGCCTGGTGCTGACTTCTTAAAAACACAGTCTCTTAATTTTCAGCCATTCAACATTATTTCCTTCAGCATCACAGTTCCTGTTTTTTATTAGCACCTGAGATAGGGCTTTCAGATTTACAAATTCATTGAATTGCATTTGCTTTACAACATAGATATTAGATTTCTTATTCTAATTTCGGTTTGACCTTGCCATAACAAAAACATTTAACCAATCTATCATAATAAATAGGAACATTTCGCTGGGCAAACTCAATTGCACGATGCATTGAGTCGAATTCCCTATGGCTGTGGCCTTTCTACATAAATTTATGTTCAATCACATCAAAATGCATGTGTTCAGCAACATACAGAAACAAAACAGCCATGTGTTGGTTCCTGTTCTGCCCTCCACACGTATCTGAAACAATGAGACACTCTTTATGTTTTCTGGTAGTGTTTTCAACCATTGGAGGACTGCTGTTCCTAATTCACACAGCGTCCACGATTACCATCAATTCTGTCCATGCAAAACAAAATGCTTTGTTTGGAGGCGTTGCTTTATAAACGGTCAAATTATACGCGCACAACTTGCGACTGTAATACATTGGTGACTGATTGGAACATGGTATGTGGAGAACTTTCTGGAGATCAAAGCTAGCACTAACAATTGTATTGTCCATGCAGGAACGCTTTTTTTGTCTTCTTCTTTGAAGGACTTGGCTTCATCTTTTTTTTTGAGGCGCTGCTGGTATTCCACTTCCAATTTAACTTTGTACATCATCTTTGTTACACATTTCGTATCTATTACAAATTAGACACATGTCATTCTTTGGGTGATGAAAGTCTAGGTTGCTGTGATGGATGCAAGAAACTTGGAAATAATATTAATTTATAAAAAAAATCAGAAATGTGACAATCCCTTGCAAAAGGGCAAGCCAGGTATAACAAGTCCAGTTACTGGTACGGTTCAAGAACAATTATGGCATTGTACTACCCCTTCTCCTCACAGGGGAGGAATTGAAGGAACAAAGAGAAGAGATTCTTTGTTCTAGAAATCAAGGTGGAAGCATCAGAGCTATACCAGTATCAAGTTATAAGAATTTATTATAAGCTTTTATTGTGATATTCAAAGTACTTAATTTCTCTTAAAGAATAATATATTTATTTATAAGACAGTGGTGATTTCTTTATTATTGCTAATACTTCATTCTCTTTTAAACTTGCATACTTTACAAGCCCTTTATTTTACAACACCGCTCGTGCTACTACAAATACACATCATCACACCATTACATTTCATTGTACTCAGTACAGAATATTTTGCGGTAAACACTTTCACGTAGAATGTCATCAAGTTTTTCCTCTTCACATTGTATTAAAAAAAAGTTCATATATCTTTCTAATAGAAAGTAGAGAGTCTAGATAATTCTTAGTAGAATTTTTTCTACAATAATGACTTTCTTTTGCTGGAAAAGACTAAATATGGTTCTTAATTTTCTGACGGAAGAAATCGCTGGTTTTATTGGGAGGTGTTTTGCGTCCCCCCTTGGTCAGTGCCACAAAAGTTTTCTGTGACGTCAGATTTAGATGAGAATGCCGTCTTCAGAGGTCCATTACTTATAACAAAGTGTCTTTAGGAAAAAGTTTTTACACACCCTGGTTTCATTTCCATCTTTATGCAAAATATTAGCGGAAGCTCCATGTCTTCTGTTCTGTACACCTTCTCCTGTGCATGTTCGCTCCCTTTCAGTTTCACTGCGTTTCACACATGACAATATCTTTTTGTCGGTTATAATCAGCATCTGCATAGTACTCTCGACAGATTTTCATACGAATATCTTCACTGAAATTTTGGCTGCATTTATAGGCACACTTTGAACAGTCTACAGGTCTAGGTATTTTTGGAGGCATGTTCTTCTGATTCTTTGACGTATAAGGTGGTAGACCTGACTTTTTGAGTTTCTTATTGATGTTAATTTTCCATGATTCTGGATGTGACTGTCTCCATTGGCACTTTTTTGAGGAATTTCATTGTTCTCTAACTCCTCACTTTCTTGGTCAAATGGTTCAACATTTTCTCCAAAAGGCCGTACTACTAGGCTGTGAAATATTAGGCTTTCTGTTTTCTTCACTTTCACTATCATCTTCATCACAAGAATCACTAGGCTGATACACTGGGTCCTTATCTGAATCATAACCTACAGCTATATCTGTATCAGAATTATAATCACAAATCACATCAAATTAGTTGATTCTGTTATGATTTTTATTAATGACTTATCAGTGACACCTTCATTACAATTACTGTCTAAACCCATCACACTTTCTAGCAGAATAAAAAGTAGAATAATGTCTGTTCATTGCGTAATTCCTACCTTCATATTAAGACAGAACATAAAACTTAGCATTATGCTATGAGTGACAGATTATCACGGGATTTTATATACAGTATAATAGGTAAATAAATAACCCAAGTCCAAATGGGTGGTTTTTACCTCTCAGGAATGTAGGACTTCTAGGACTTGGGTAAATTAGTTCTTAAAATTTCCGCTTGAGACAGTGCTAGTAGAACTTGGGTGATTTTACCATGCATGGACTGAGTCTTCTTGAGTATCTTGGGTATGTTATCTCAATTCAGGAAAAAAATGGACATGGGTATTTTTACCAATAACCCCACGATTTGTTAGAAAGAGGATTCACATTTTTTGAATATTCTCATTTTTATAATGTAAGAAATACGTCTTGCTCTAAAACTAGTGAGGGAGAATTTGGTACTTACATATGTACTTCGTTTTAGTTTTGAAATTTGCGAAAGTATTCTTTTGTTTTTTTTTATTACAGTGATTAATAGTGTAATGGTTTTAGCATGAGTGGTTTATTCAAACCAGACGGTATGGAATGGAAGTAAGTAGGAAGACATGAAGTTTCTTTTCGATCTAAACATCTCAGATTATGAGGAAGAGTCGAAAGTGGAAGAGATTATTGATGATGTTCTAAATGGGAAAGTTGATATGGAAGTCGCATAAGGATAAGAATGGTGGCGGCAACAGCGAATGCGTGAAACAACAACCATATGAACGCCAACGAAAACACTAATTACGAAAATGTTTTACTTCCAGTAACTGAAAAGAATGTAAGCAATGCAAATTGAATCAATGTTACACAATATATTTGAAAATTAGATTTGATTTTTTTTTTTAGCCTTGTGCACCTGAACTGTTGTTGAAGTGATGAAAAAAAAACAAGATAAATTGGAAATGTTGACAGGAAGGGTGTTCTTTCTCCGCACCAGAAGAAGACTGGCCATCTGTTCAATATTTTAAATCCATTTTGATGACCATATTATTGAACATATTGTAATGCAAAGTAATAAATATGCTCATCAAAGATAAGGAATAATTTCAGATATAAAAAAAATGATGATATTGAAATGTACATTGGGATTTTTACTGCGCATGGGAACAGTAATGATGCCACAATATGCCATGTAATGTATAAAGATTGTAGATATTCCCCCATTGCCGATGTATGAGTGAATAGAAATAAATTTGAGCTCGACAAAAAAAATATTTTCATATAAATGACAATATGAATATGAAACAAGAGGGTGAATAAGGATTACGACAAATTGTTCAAAATTTGACCACTAAATTGATAGTCTCTGTCGAAATTTAAACAAAATTGTATTGGAAGAAAAGAAGCTCTATTGACAATAAATTATTCCTTTCAAAGGTAGATCGTCAATGAAACAGTACAAATATACGTATCGACAGTGTTTTCTAAGCTACACCACAAAACTGTAAAAGGACACGTGACACTGACGTCACACAACACGTATAAAATTCTGTACACTTTGCAATATAATTGCATAATTATTAAACAAAATGAATTTATAAAAATGTGAAGAATGTAGGATATTAGACATGAAGGGAATATTGTAGTACGCCGAGCAGCCGCTAGACTGCTCTGACTGCTGCGTTTTCAGGGGAAGGTTACAAAAAAAAGAGAAGGTCATTGGTTGGTTTATTAGACGAGTAGATACACGTTGTTTATTAAATGTAGTTGTTCATTAAAAGGTGTTTAATATTAATAACTTGAGTTGGTTCTATTTAAAATATTGGTGTATTTAAATATCCTACAAGAATAAATTTTAGAATATTTAAGGATATTAAAAGTATATAAAAATTGTAATAACATAATATTATAATAAAATATAAATAAATAAATATTATTATTATTTAATAATTGTATTATATTTAACAATGTAATCGCGTCGCAGAAATACAAGAAAAAAAACAAACCCTAACGACTGGACCCACTGTAGTGGCAAGAAGAACCCAGCAGACTTGTTAGCCAGGGGTTTAGATGTGGCAACTGTTAAAAAAAAAGTTATCTATGGTGGTTTCGACCACAGTGGCTGGCTGCAATATCCCTGTACGAAATGGCCAACCCAACAAACGTAAAACATCAAAAGCGAAGAGCAATTTAGAACATCGTCATAAGGTTTTAGTTGGAGATTGTGGCATAAAAAATGTTTTCCTAGATATCGCGAGATTCAGCAACATATTAAATTTTTTCAGAGTTATTGCATGGGTTCAACGATTTTTAGCAAAGGCCAGGAAGTTAACAACCAAAATGGCCCTCATATTGCAGACGAAATTTAAGAAGCGGAACAACTTTGGATTAAAGTTCAGATGGAATTCTTTTTTCACTGAAGTAATTGCCTTCAGTCAGTCATTCAAGCCCCTGTACCTTTAAATTACAAAATAATTAGTTTGGCACCCTTTCTAGATGAAAACAAAATATTACGGATTAAGGGAAGATTGAAAGAAACTGAATTCACCCTAGAGGGGAAAAACAACCCATCCTATTCCCCAGGGATTCTAGATTTACTGAGCTAATAGTGTTAGCCGAGCATAACAAAGTTCCTGCCTGCTGGAGTTATGGCAACCTTGGCAAAAGTGCGGCAGAAGTAACTGGATTCCTAAAATATCATGCCTGATTTGTCGAAAATTTTCAGCAAGACCAGCAAATCAGATGACAGCGCAATTGCCAAGAGGCAAAGTTTTTGTACTGTGTAATGAAAATTGTATAACAACAAGACAATTAAATATCACAGATTGCCTTGAAATGAGAATATGAATCTGTTCTTATTCGATAGGCTTTAGGCAAGCGCAGACATGTTTCTAGTAATTTTTACAAAAGGAAATTAATAATAGGTTAATTAATCTAAGTTTGAATTTGGAAAAGGCCGAACATACAATACCTCAAGAATCTACCCTGGTAAGTAAGTACAAGTGATTGAATTACAGTCCAGTAACGAGTTGGCCTCTAGCTAGATAGTGGGCGGGTTAAAGTTAAGTGTACAGTGCACGAGCGTTCTATCACATATATATATTTATTAGGAGTTGGGGCTCTACGTGTTCATACCGGAAGGTAGTGTTCATTTCGTGTCCAGTTATTTTTATATATTTTTTAGTGGTTTGCGTATCTATTTTTTAAGTGATTTTTTTGCTGAAATACTAAAGAAGTTACTCACTTATAAATTACGTAAGCATATTTGTATAATTGAAACGTTAGTGTCTGAAATAAGTGAAAAAGCTCTTAATTATAATTAAAATAGCTTCATAAATAAATTTGTGACTGGAGTAGTGGGGGTAGAATACTGGACATTATTTACAGAGAGAGGGGAAGTACCTGCTATCTCTACTTCTGTTTATTTATGTATGTATCTCTTTGAACTTCAGTTACTTTACAGTATAGATATTTATATTGTGTATTGGCTGAAATGGTTATTTTCAATTCAATTTTCTTCTTATAAAATTGCTAATTTACTGCATATTACATCAGTCTACAAAATAAACAAATTAATAATTCATTCATATTAATTTCCAATAATGTCGCAAGCGGGTATCCAACCATTCATCTATTCAGATGGAATTCTGGTCATTGCGCAACCACTGTAGCGGAAGTTTCATCTCCCGTTCCATAGCTCTTCTTAGAACACAGTGGGATCCTATAGAAGATGCATTGAGTAGATCAGCGGAACTTAAGTCTCGCCCTGTTTCGGTATTTACAAAGCGCCGAATTCTATCTACTATCGCTCAAATCTTTGACCCATGTGGTTGGTTGTCTCCTTTTACGATGACAGCTAAGTGTTTTATCCAGCGCCTATGGGGTTTGCCCTTGGATTGGGATACCCCTCTCGATTCTGACCTTGTTGGAGGAATGGTCTGTTATCTTTTCCTCTTGCAGCATAGTTTCTAGCTGCTTCATAACTCGGCCTTTGCTACTTACTTCTTCACAGGACTCTATAGCCCTTCATGGGTTCTGTGATGCATCCAAGAAAGGCTATGCAGCCGTATTGTATTTATGCGCGCCTGTCTCTACTGCTCCGCCAGTACTACTGGTATCTAAAACTAGAGTAGCTCCGCTTAAGACCCAGTCCATTCCGCGACTGGAGCTCTGTGGCGCTCACTTATTGGCCTTACTGACCCACAATTATTACAAGTTATTGTCACGTTCACTTCATATATGTGACATACATCTGTGGACAGATTCTCAAATTGTCCTACGGTGGATATCCATTGAGCCGCACAAGTTGAAGATTTTTGCAGCCAATAGGGTCGCCCAAATTTCAGAACGGCCACTTGGCATCACGTTACTTCAGGCCAGAATCTTGCCGACCTGGCCTCCAGAGGCACTACTATGTCTCTGTTATCCTCGACTTCACTATAGTTAATTATTAATTATATCTCCTTCCCCCTTTCTTGTTTTGTTTATTTAGGATGGAGATTTCAAATGTTTAGTTATGGAACATTGCTCGCGCCTTTATTTTGGCGCACTTGCGCCCTTAGTTAAAGAGCAGTTGCTCTTATTGTTCATTTTTTACCGTGGTTACATCCACGCTTCTTCGAGCCCAATGGCGCTTTCTGCGGTTTTATGTTCTGGTTGAATCTTGCCCCCCCCCAGTGTTACATATTCCTGGGGTTTAAGGGTATTTTTTACAAAATACAACGGAATACGTAACCTGGTCGATTAAAAAATAAATAGAGTGTGCTGGTATCAGTGAAGAGCACTGACATTACTCGTAACTCTCGTCACCCAGAGCACTGTCGTACTAATTATTTAAAAATCTCGTCACCTTGAGCGCTGGCTGACTCTTCGTATCGTTTTTTGCGAGACCGACGCTATCAGTCGTCTCCTAGTAGTCTCTCAAGTACTGTACATTTTAGCTGAGTAGCACCGACGCTAACGCCCAGACCGCATTCTTTTCTTACTTATCATATTACAAATCATTTTGTGTTGAAGTTTATTCGTTGTGAGTTTGCACAGTTACATATCAATCTTATTATTCTAGTGTATTTCACACATTCTTGTGGCGTATCTTCAGCTCGCAGTCCATACTTCTCTTTTTACACCGTACAGTTACAGCCTCACGTTTTGTAATACTTCTAGCAGTCTGGTGATCATTTACTTTACAGTTTTAACATTCATTACGAGCCTATTCAGCAGTGGTTATTACAAGATTCACCAATTCAGATAGCGTCAATCTCTGGCGGATGCAAGTGGCTTATATTAACTTCATTCTACCATTTCAGAGAAAGATATTTATCCCATTTTTTCCTCTCCTTTATATCTTTACTCATTATTTATTGTTATTATAAGCTGGCAGATGCCATTTATGCGATAATTGAAATCGCTCTGAAGGTAACCTATCATATTATTTTCTTCATTATCAGTGCCTTCAGTCTCAGTTTAATATTTATTGTATTATTAACGGTTTCTCTATAATTCAAAGATAAGTGACTCTTCACTGCCTGCTCAACTTATACATTCTGGGGAGACGTATTCTTTACACCAGATAGCACAAATTCTGATTAAAGGAGGCGTAAGAGGCTGTAACTTTAAGGCAAGTATACTCACTTTAACTACTCTTACTCGACCTCCTGGTGTTATTATATATTTTTTCTCAACCTAGTTTGAGAATATACAGTTCTGTCTGTAACCTTACTTTCCTACATATTTATTCTTGTGCCAACAGCTTCGCAGGTCTACTACCTGTTGGTCCTCCGACGGATGTGAAGTCATCCTTTCTTCAGCAACCTGTGGACAACCCTGGAAGGGATTGTTTGCCATTCAGGCAGTCAGAGTAATTCCCTGGGCGTACCCACTAGTCAGCGTTCGTTTTCGAGCTCGGATGTGAGGCGGAAGAACTGGGGAAGCGCTTGTTAATCAATAAATTTATTATTATTTTTTGACTTGGTGCTTTTTCTGTCTTTGTTGCCCCACCTTTCTATTCATTACAGCAAGACCTGCCTGCCTATGGTCTCCTTACGGAGTTCCTGCAATGTTCTAAATTCCCGGAAACCATCTGTCGGTGCCGGGTGAACTACTTACCGAGCTTGCAAATACGTAACAATGGCAAAATGTGGAATTTGGCGGATTTGCAAAACAAATTTAAAAGAAATTCAGCAAATAGTTCAGAGAGTGAGATAGAAGAAGATTAAGCGAGTACTGGATTGGACGTTGTGTCAGATGTACACTAAGGGAATTTGCTAACTGATGGCAGATTAGTCAAGAGGAGGAAAAAAAGCGATAAGAAACGGAAAGCTGAAGAATCACCTTTAAAGCGGACGCCTTTTCGTCGCCCACAAACAAGGGTTGGAAGCTCACCAAAAGAAAGTGCCCGTGAAAACCGTGAATAATACTAAAAAAAAGGTAACAAGTTAGTTTTTTCAATTATGGCATATAATATAGCACGTTTAAAAAACAAAAAAGATATTTTTAAGTTCTTTAATTTACTAAAAAGTTATGATATTATACTATTGTTTGAAACGTTAACAGAAGATAATGAAATTGCAATGTGTGAGTATTTTCTTACAGAGTTCCAATTACATATTATCCCGGCATTAAGACATACTAAATTTGGTAGGGCTAAAGATGTTGTATCTATGGTTTTAAATAATGTCTCGACAATATATGTAGCTTTATAAGTTTGAATAATAATATAATTATAAGGTTATACAATTATTATTATTATTATTACCACCTCGGGTGGGCTATATCCCGGCACTGCAGCCAACAAAGGCTTATTGTGCCATCCCCGATACTTCCTAGTAGACAAACCCTCCCTCCTTAAGAAGTTTGAGGGCCTTCACCACCACGTCATTTTGAGCTACTATCTCCTCAGCTCGCAACGTACTAAAGGTTTCATACCTCAATTTAATTATTGCAATGCAATCAAACAACAGGTGGGAGGCCGTTTCCTTCTCTTCCTGACATAATCTGCACAAGGGTTCCGCTCGAATGAGCCCTACCTTGTACAGATGTTTCCTGAACCTACCATGACCCGTAAATAGTCCGTCACCAGAGAGCGGCTCCTACTCAGACTAAGAGTCATTTGGGGTCCTTCGTTTACATAGTCCTGGCATCATCCTTTTACTGTGTATAACACCCGGGCTCCCCCTCCAGAGCTCTTCATGCTTACTGCGACACCACTCTTTAATCGCTGCACGAATCGCTCCCCAGTTATCCCCAGGACCGGCTTCTGGACCAATGAACGGAGTGTTTGCCCCGTTCCTGGCCAGTTGATCAGCTGTCTCATTACCCTCAATCCCTGCATGTCCAGGCACCCATAGCAGCTGTACCTTGTTGTGCCTGGAGAGTCTCACCAATGCCTCACGACATTCTTTCACTAGGGATGAGGTAGTTCTGTAAGCCTCTAGGGCTTTCAGTGCGGCCTGACTGTCCGAGCAAATGCGTATGACCTTGCCCCTTGGGGCTCTACGCAGGTTCTCCTCGGCACAGGTTACACAAAGTGAAACTGAAATTTATAATCTGATCCCTGTATATCTAAACTGCAATAATTGGGTACATGATTTTTGACCATTTGAATAATTTATTAAGCGAATTTAAATTAAATCAATAACATTGTAATTGGTGACTGTAATGTAAGAATAGCCGATTCTCCAAAAATACTTATTGAAGTGAATTATTTTAATAAAAATATCACTACCGAACGCAAATTTAAGGACAAAATTATAAACTCAAAGGGTATAAACACAATGGCTCGAATTTTGTGCAAATAATGACTTTAGTTGTCCTGAATGGTAGAACGGACGGCAATACGGAAGGGGAACTAACTTATATTGATGCGATGGGCTCATCAATTATCGATTTGTGTTGCATCAGTTTCTCCTTATTATTGTCAATGGTTATTAAATTTGAAGTTTTTTCTGATCACTGTCCAATAATTTTGGCATTTAATTTATTAAATGAAAACTTAAAAGATATTGCAAATATACCTCTTTTACCTACGTTATTTTATTCAAAGAATAACAGTGATAAATATAAACTAAAATTGGACAAGGAGATAGACAAAGGTATTTGTTTGAACGTTGACCCACAATATGCCATAACAGCTCTATTAGACTTGCATTCAGAAAACAGTCTCTATTAATAATAATAATAGGTTAAATAAACCTGTAAATAGAAAACACGAATGGTACAATTGGCAATGTGTAAACGAAAGGAAAAAAAAAAACATTCAGCTTATTAAATGTGTTTAGAAAAACTAATTCTATCGCTTTAAAAAAGATGTATATAGAATCCAAAAAAACATTACAAACAGCTTTGCAGTTTATCTATTTTTTGTAGATTTTAAATCCGCTTTCGACACAGACCCGAGAAATTTATTATTTTAAAAATTATCTAGGATAGGCTTTGTCCAAAAAATTCATCAATATAATTAGAAATTTATACACGGGGTCTAGAGCCGCGGTTTGGTGGAATAGGGAGGGAATATCTGAATTTTTTTCTACGCATACTGGGGGTTAAACAAGGGTGTGTCTTTTATCTCCGACATTTTTCTCAATTTATATCAAAGACTTAGTCGATGAAATCGGTGGTAGTCTGTTTATAGGGAAGCTGAATGTTTGCATACATTTGTTTGCGGACGATATAGTGTTAGTTAATTGCGGACAAACCAGAAATTTTACAAGAGATGATAAACTCTTTAAGCAATTATTCAAAAACTGGTGGGGAGGGGGTTAAAAATCAATTTAAATAAATAAAAAATGCTTGTGTGTAGAAAGAAAGCGGGTAGATTTGCAAAAAATGAGCGGTGGAACTTTGAAGGTACGAATATAGTAGAAGTCGTTAAACAATATAAATACCTAGATGTTCTCTTAATTCCGTCTCTATCTCTGGATAATCATTTAAAAGAGAAGTTGAGCCTCGCTAAATTCAGATTAAATTGTAGTTGGGCAAAAATTATGCATAACCCGAATATTCCTTTTGTAGTGGAAGAACGAAATAGAAAAATAATAGTTTTGAAAAATAGTTTAGAATATTTTATAGTTTGAAAAATCTAATTTTGTTAATATATTAAATAGTGAATTTACCTTCAAAAAAGAGAGTCAGGTACTGAAATATAAGGTCATTGCTATTAGGGAAACAAAGGCACAAAAATCCGTTAAATTAATACAATGCGACTTGGCCAACTGTTTTGTTAGAGAGGAAGGCATTCCTTCGGACAGTCTGCATTCTGCTTCCAAAGCCAGAACACTTGCTTCAGGAATCACTCTCTTAAACCCATGCGAGATTTGCCTTTATTCTAGATAAACATCATTTATTATGATACAGTTGTGATATTGTAATATACTTAAATTTGCTTAGAGAATAATATATTTATTTTAAAAACAGTGGTGATTTCTTGATTATTACTAATACTTCACACTCTTACAAGCCCTTGTATACTTACAAGCACTTTTACTAAACCGCTCAAGCCACTACAAACATACAACAACACACCAAATACATTTCACTTTAGACTCCAAGTATAGATTATTTTACGCTACCTCACGTACTGTTTTGTGTAACGGTGCTCAGATATGGGGTTATAAAGATATGAATGTGCAGAACGGCTACGTAGATTTTTTATTAAAAAATTATTTCAACTTTCAACTAATACTGCTAATTACATAATAGATTTAGAAATAAAAATGAATAGTATATACATTTATACATTGTAATTATATATTAAAGTTACTGAAATTAACCAAATTGTTGATTTCCTAAAATTATTGCCTAAGAAGTTATATCTAGAAATATACTTTGGTATAAATACGTATTTAAAAAAATTTATGTGCCCAATATAATATACAGTTAGAACAAGAACTTCATGATAAATCTGTAGAGGTCTGGCAGTCAAATATAAATAATTTAATCATTAAAATAGTGGCTGATGAAAAATTAAGAGCAGAATCAATTATAATGTAAATTATTTCACAAATAGATAGTTTAATGACATAAAATTAATAATAAAGGCTAGGAGTGAAGCTTTTAATTTAAATTACAGACCTTTTAAACCCGATAGTTCCCAGCTATGTTCATTATGTAATTTAAAACAAGTAGAGGACATTAGTCCATTTTCTTTCTGTTTGCCTTATCTTATCCTGATATAGAAAAAAAATCATATCATTCCGGCACTAAAAAAAACTCATATTAAGAAATTAATAGACAACCATAAACACTATTTCTCCAGCCTACCATATAAAAATAAAGCTAGATTATAATTACGAAGAAGTTCTCTCATACTTTGGAAACCTTTCCATGAGACAAGGTAATCCCTACATATGTGCAGAATAACCTTAATTAGGCGGTTATCCTTTTCACATTCGATATGAATCAACATCGATCTTTTAATATTGATAAATCAATTATTAAAATTGTACAAATAAACCTGCAAAAGTTTAAGGAAAGCTATGTATAATATTGAAAAATACATTGTAATAATGCAAGAGCCTTACAATTATAAAAATAAGTTTTCATGCCTTCCAAACAAATACATTATCTATGGGTGTGGAAATGGATACAAACGAGCTGGCATATTCATAAGAAACATGAACATTCAGTCCATCATCATTAAACAGTTTACAAACGAGGACATACTGGTATTAAAAAAATATATATATATGAAACATTTAAATATGTATATTGTAAGTGCATATTTTGACATAACTTAAAGACTTGGAAGAAGACTTAAATCATTTGACTAATATACTAACAAAAAAATAAAAAGTAACTAAATAATTAATTATAGGAGTTGACAGTAATTCAAAAGATCAAAGCTTTGGCACGATAGGATGACTAATTCAAGGGGTAGATTATTAGATATTTTTCTGAATACGGAAGACTTATTTGTAATAAATGAAGATGTTAAACTGCCTACATTTCATACTATTAATGGAGAAAGTAACATCGATTTAACTCTAACTACAAGAGAAATGTTAAAAAAAGTTTGTAACTGGGTGATCGACATTTACAAAAAGCCTGTCTGATCATAATATAATAAAATATAATATCAAAAGTACAGAAATTACTGTTGTAAATAATAAAGAAGGGAGAATACGATATAGGTTATTAGCAAGCAACAAAGAAAGATTTTTTGAAGACGCTTATACTAAATTTCCAGAAATATTCTAATCAAGATATACAAGGAGCTTTAAACGAAAAAGTAGTAAACAAAATTAAGCTAACAAAAAATTTCAATAAAACGGTCGAAGAAATTATGAAAGTTATTAAGCGGAAGAAGCAAATCGAAGAAACCAGTAAGTTGGTGGAACAAAGCTTGAACAGAAGAATGGAAAAGAGTGTATAACCTAAGGAGACTGTACCAAAGGACCAAAAATAATGAGACTTTAAGAAAAGAAAGAAAATTAGAATATATGAAGATAAAAAAAAACACCATATAGTAATCTAATCTCAGAAGCAAAATGGTCAAGTTGGATAGAATTTTGCGGATTGCACTGATAGAAGCCAACCATGGAACTTTATATATAAAAATGCAGCTGGGAAGCTCAAAAGACCAAATATACTTAACACCATTAGACAGAGTGATGGATCTTTCATTGAATGCCTGGAAGAAACTATTGTCTCCTAGAAAAATTTTGCCCCCTTGATAATATAAACACAGATAGCAATAGCCAAATGGAGATAGGAAGGAAGTAGATAAAGATATTGCAACCGCCGATGACTTACCCTTTTACTAAGTATGAAGTCCAAAAAGTAATTGAGTCATTTGACTCTAAAAAAACACCGGGTTATGACGGTATAGGCAGTGATATATTAGTCGGTGCTTGGGAGATAATACCAATGGGTATAACTCAATTGTATAATGAGTGTGTGGCCAGAAGTATCTTTCCAGTTATCTGGAAATGTTCTACCACTGTACCTGTTGAGAAACCAGGTAAAGAATTAGTTGATGACGTCTCCAAATACAGGCCGATCAGTCTACTGCCTGTAGCAGGTAAAATACTTGAAAAGCTAATAATTAATAGCATCATGCACCAAAAATGTACTCCAATAAAAAATTAAGCTTAAATCAGTTTGGGTTTAAACCTCAAACCAGTGCGACAGATATTACTATTCAAATTAAAAATTATATTGCTGAAAAACTAGAGAGTAAACAAGAGAGGCACTTGATCTCGTTAGACGTGCAAGGAGCCTTCGACGCGGCCTGGTGGCCAGCTATCCTTAAGGAATTATGAAACAACCAGTTTCCCAGAAACCTTTATTTATTAAGTAAAAACTATTTCTCTGAAAGGACAATGATGCTCGAAATAGGAACTATCAAACAAGTAAAAGAGATCACGCAGGGATGCCCGCAAGGCTCTTACTGTAGTCCCGGCTTCTGCAATATCCAGTACAATTCCCTTCTAGATGGAATAAGAGAAACTAAAACAAAAACTATAGCATTCGCTGACGATTTACTAATAATGATGCACGATAAAAACAGAGCAGGACTGAAATAGCAGCTAACATAGTATTGCATAAAGTGAGCAAATGGTCAACAATTAATAAAACAAAATTCAATTCCTTAAAAATCAAAAGCTATGTTAATTTCCAGAATAAGAAAATTAACACCTACTATAAGTATTAATTTTGAAGGGCAACCTCTTGAAATGGTGACAGAAATGAAGTATTTAGGGATCATAATAGATAACAAACTTAATTTTAACAAACACCGAAAGTTGCCAAGGTGCATTGGGGTCTAAAAAGTGGTGCTCTGAAGACAATATATTCTGGTGCAGTACTTCCAATGTTAACATTTGGTGCTCTTGTCTGGCGGGAAGCACTATTAAAGAAAACCAATGTGTAACATGCCATCAGTCTTTGTATCCTCTATAATTTACAAAACTGATGGCAATCAGAATAATCAAAGGTTACAGGACAATATCTTACGAAGCCTCATGTGTTTTGGCCAACATTGTAACAATCAATCTAAAAATAGAAGAAATAGCCAATCTTTATGACAAAGAAAATAGTGAATCGATAGAAGAATTAGAAAACACCAGTAAAGTTCACTCATTGGATTCACCCAGGAAAATTAGTGGAAATAAAGGAAGGCAACGGCTCTGAAGATTATGAAATAGATATATATACTGACGGAAGTATAAAAATAAGTTTTCGTGGGACGAGGAAAAAGGAATAACTGCAATCAATGAAGAAGATTTATTACTGCTGTCGGATATTCTGAAGAAGAAAATTGAAGGGTCCGTGACTGCATCAAAAAACGGTGTGACCACGTCCAAATAAGAAGATGTAATAGTGATGCAGTGAGTAGTGAAAGTGATTGTTCTATTTTGTGTTATAATGTGGCGGGTCTAAAAAATAAGTGCGGGAATTTTGATTTTTTCAATTTTGTTAAGAGTTATGATATTTTTTTCCTCCTCGAGACCCATGTAGAAGAAAAAGATTTCTTTAATTTTAATAGATTTTTTGATGGTTTTAGATTGAAGTGGATAGCGGCTTATAGAGATAATAAATTTGGTAGAGCTATGGTTGGTAGTGTTTTGGGAATAAAGCAATCTAAATTGATTACTGATCTATTTGATTTTGTTGTAATAGAAAATTTCACTTTAATTAAAGGCAAAATAAATAATAATATCATTCATTGATTGCCTTTGTATATAAATGGTAAAAATTGGATTAATGATTTTCATATGCTGGTAAGTTTTTTGAATAATATCGATATGCAAATAATTCTTATTGGAGACATGAATATTAGAATTGGGGAGTCTCAAATTATACCGGAAGAATTAAGTGAAGGTAAATTTAAGTTCAATTCGTATAGGGTATCGAAAGATTTAGTAGTAAATAAAAATGGGAAAATATTTTTGGAATGTTGTGATGATAGAAATTTAATAATATTAAATGGAAGAACACCAGGTGACCCATATGGGGAATTTACCTTTGTCAGTGGTCAAGGTTGCTCTGTGAATGATGTATGTTGTTTTCCTCTTGATATTATAGATGTAGTTAAGGATTTTAGAATAGTGCCGCAAGTCTTCTCTGACCATTTGCCCATTAATTTGATTCTACATCTTAGTAATATAGGAAAGGATGTAACATATCTACCATTATTGCCGAAATTGAAATGGACAGATAATGATGATAAGTGTTTTAAAAATAAGTTGGAAAGTTTGGTGAACAACATGAATCCTTGTTCAATAGAGTTAGGGATGGATAATATAATTGGCCTATTTGGTCAAATGATTAAAAGCTGTGCAAGTTTAGGAACTACAATTCAAAATGTAAATCTATCTGTATCGAATAGTGTGAAAGTGAATAATAAGTGGTTCGACTCTGAATGTAAGCGGTTAAGGTCCAGGTCCTTCGCCCTTTTGAATCTATTTAGAAAAACTAATATAGCCTTATTTAGGAGAATGTATACTTTGGCAAACCAAGTTTATAAAGAACAATGTAAAAGCAAGAGAAGAGATTACTATTTACAGATTAATAAAAAATTTCAAGAAGTCTATGACAGTAAAAGTTTCTGGCAATTGGTGAGACAATTAAAATGTAATAAATTTATAGGGACGGGGGATATTGGTGGTGGGGAGTGGGTGGCACATTTTCAAGGATTATTGAACCCTATAGTTAGTGTGGACTGTGTTAACTATGCTCCGCCCCTAATATCTATTCCGTCTATTGATGAGCCTTTTACTTTAAATGAGATGATTGTTGTATTAAAGAAGGCAAAAAATGATAAGGCACCGGGACCTGACCGAATTCCATACGAATTTTTTAAGCACAGCCCGAATAATTTTTTGGATAAGCTGTTGAATGTATTTAACTATATCTATGAAGCTGCCAGGTGCCGGTGAGTTTTGGAAAGTCAATAATCTTTCCCTTGTTTAAAAAAGGTGATAGGAATGTTGTTGCTAACTACAGGGGAATAGCCTTCGCTGATTGTATTGAAAAGTTATTCACTGGTTTGTTAATGCAAAGATTAACTAATTGGGTTAATGAAAAATGTATAATAGACGAGTGTCAAACAGGATTCAGGGGGGGCTATTCCACTGTGGACAACATATTCAATTTGGTTAATATTATCAAACTTAAGACAACTGTAAAGAATAGTAAATTATACTGTTTTTTTGTCGATTTTAGGTCTGCATTTGACTCGATTGACAGAAATGCTCTTTATTTTAAATTGTACGCTTTGGGTGTTTCTACCAAATTTGTTTCAATGTTACAGGCTCTATATAGCAGGACTGAGTCATGTGTTTGGACGCCACAGGGTGCCACTAATAGTTTTGTGACCCAAACTGGTTTAAAGCAGGGGTGCTTGTTGTCACCATTACTGTTTATCCTTTTCATTAATGATTTGCATGAAGCACTAGGCGGTGGCGTACGAATTGCAGGTAGAAATATAAGGTGCTTGATGTATGCCGACGATATTGTTATTGTGGCAGATCATCCCTTTATTTTACAGGAGATGATTAATAGGCTGTCCGCGTACTGTAAACTATGGAATTTAATTGTGAACCTTAAAAAGTCTCAAATAGTAATTTTCGGAAAAGGGGGCAGACGAGCAAAAAACGAATATTGGAGATTCAATGGTGAGAGTATTGACATAGTCAATCAGTACAAATACTTAGGAATTACTCTAACCCCTAAGCTTTCATTCGTAAAACACTTTGAGGAAAGACTTAGTGTTTCGAAATTGGCCATACATTCTACTTACAATAACTTTTTTAAAAATGTTGATATCCCAATAACGTCTAAAATCGAGGTTTTTAATGCGGTTTGTAGAGCCATAATGTGTTATGGGGCGCAAGTATGGGGTTTTTTAAGAATTGAGAAGGTAGATAAATTGTATACGTATTTTATTAAAAGGCTCCTCTTGCTTCCCCAATTTACACCGAATTATGTCATCTACCTTGAAACCGAAGTTTACCCACTTTTTATGTATACATTACGGCTCCATTTGAACTACATACAAAAAGTTCTGCTACTGCCGAAAAATAGACTTACTCGCACCTTGGCAGAGGAAATTATTAATAGAAACTTGTATTGGTGCAAAGAGTTCAAACAGCTTTGCCAGACATATAATTGGGTAAATAATAATTATCTTATAGAGGGTAAAAAGCAATGTTTTGATGGGTTGTACAACAATATAAAACAGGAATTTAAAAATCATTTAATTAGTAAAGTCAGGGCCTCAACTACTTATTATATATATGGTAAATTAAAATTCGATCTGGGAGAAAATAATTATATATGTGATAAATATAATATGAATGTAATAAAAGTTATAATTAAATTAAGAGGGCAGCTATTGAAACTGAACTATAACATTACTAGGCCAGCAGAAACTCATACTTGTACAATGTGCAATAGTGGCGCCGTAGAGGATACTCTGCACTATATAGGTGGTTGTTCGGCGTTAAGGGAGTTCCGGTTGAGATGGTTGGGCAAGTCTACTCTGTCTATAGAAGAGTGTTTAGAGTATTTGAATGGTACAAATTGGATAGACTTGTATAATTATCATATTAGAGCCTGGAATTATAGATTATTTTTAATAGGAGAGTTTAATACCTGAACCTTGATCACTTAAATTAATAGCCTACTTTATTTTATTTGTAATTTGTTTTTTTGTAATGATGAGGAGATTCTATTTTTATTATAATTTTGTAAGTTTATTTCGGTTAAGTTTAAAAATATAGTATAATGCAACTCTGCAGATGGACTAGTTCCATGATTGTGTTATTTTGTATAAATTGTTTAGATAAGCTGTGTATTTAATTTAAAAATAAAGCACGTTATTATTATTATTACTGACGGAAGTAAAAACGAATGCAATGTAGGATCAGGAATTACCATGATAAGTAAAGAGAACACAATAATTCAAGAAGAAAAATACAGATAACATAGCTGTTGTACAAATATCAAAACGAACAAATAGCCATTTTGAAAGCAATAGAATGGATTAAGAAGAATATAGTCTAATACATCAAAGAATTATATAATACAGACAAGCAGAGTAAACGTTGTCTAGAAAAAATACTGATAAAACATGATGCAAAAAATATTTAATGGGACCATCACTCTACAAAAGGTTATATAGATTTTTCATCGATTTCTTTGCAGTTTTCTACATGAATAAAAACCCATTTGATTAAAGGTTCCCAATCTTTTACTGATTTTTGTATTTCATATTTTACCTGGTGTGTACAGCAGTATTGTTGTTAGATAATTGTCATTAAATATTGACAGTACTCACTTCGAATATCATTACGAATTCTAAAATTGGGAAAATAATTCTTTTTCTTTGCATATAAAATTAAATATATTCTTTTCAAACATTTGGTAATAATGTTGGTTGGGGGTGAATTTAGGGTTCGTAACCGAGCCACATGGTAGGTGATCAGAAATTAAACTAAAACTCCTATACTGAATATCTTCACACATTCTAAGTATTTAAAGTTAGACCAGATTAAATCTATTACACAACTTCCTTGCCTACCCATAAAGGTGTAATTTCCGGTTACATCATTCAAAACTTCTTCCATTAATAATAAAAAAACCGTAATTCTCTAAACTACATCATTAGTATAATTTCCCATTGTCTGAGATGTACGAAGCTCGAGGTGACCTGAAGAAAAATAAATTTGACCATAGAAATTTCTTGTGCACCCCCATTTAAATTTTACCCACTCTGCAATTGAAGTATCCACCAAAGAAAATACAGTACTTTGGAACTTTGTTGTTAAGTTCTGTCTTTAACACCTCCAAATCAGAAAAACTTCCCTAAGGTGGTCAAGTTTAAATAAATATTTTTTTTTTTTTTTTTTTTTTTTTTTTTTTTTTTTTTTTTTTTTTTTTTTTTTTTTTTTTTAACGGGTCTCAACATCTGTGGTCATTTGCGCCCAGAGCCTTCTCAGTGCACTGCCGGCCTCCAAGCAGTGTTCTACAGCTACAGACAACACTGCCCATCACCGGACAGTGACTTGTAGAGGCTCCTAGGAAGAGAAAATCTAAGGGCAGTATGCTGGAATCAAACCCCGGAACCTACGCGTTGCTAGTCCAGCGCGCTACCACTAAGTTAATCCCTTCCTTCTTCCTTGGCTTTCGCCAATTAACTAGGGACGGAGACCCTAGTGTGTGTACTGTGTTAGTCCTTGTTTGTAAAGTGTAGAATGCATGTAGTTTAAGTGTATTGCGTACTGTTCTGACGAAGTGTATGGAGTACTGAGCTGTGGTAACCTGTGGGGTCGCTACTCCCCAAATAATTGCATACAACAGATACCCCCTTGCGAGCAATCACAAAGTAAAAGAAAGCTTACTACTTGATATGAATCGAGAGACACTAAATTAGTAAATCCATTAATATTCCAAAAAACTGTCCATATTGCTGATGAACAGTTGTAGCAAGATGCCAGAGAGTTGTGACCATGGTGAGTGTGAGTCTACACTATTTCCCATTCTCTGAGATGTACGAGAATCTCGAGTTTATCCTGAAATTGAAATCCCCACCAAAGTAAATACAGAAGTTTGGCAATATATTTGTTAAATTCTCTATTAACGCCTCCAAAAAAAAAAGTTAAGTAATGTTCATAATTCAATATTATTTTGGCATACAGTCCGCAATATAAGACTAGGAATCACTATAATTCTCCCTCTGGAAATGAGTTATCAGAATGGAATAACTATTTTGTGTAATGTAATGGTGATGTGTGTAGGTAGCTTGTGGCTTGAGCGTATTATCGAAAAGGGCTTGTGTTTGTTTGAGATAAAGCACCACTGATTATAGAATAAATATATTCTGTTAAAATAATAACTACAAGTTAATTGGTATTATAAACTTATTTAATTTATTGTGAAACTGGCACTGATTTGAAGAGGGCGATTCCTGAAGTGTTCTGGCTTTGGAAGTAGAATTACGACTGTCTGGTATGAAGGCTGAGTTAAGACTGTGTACTCTTTACTCTTTTAAAGCTAATATTAGACTCTATTCTTTGGAATTGCTCTCTCTCGCGGGGGAATTCTCTTATACAAAAGAGTTACCCTAACGGGATTTAGTGCCTTTGTTTTCTTAATAGCAATGACCAGATTTAATATACCTGGTTCTAAAATACACACTTTTTGAAGGTAAATTCACAGCACTAAAATAATTATAAAATATTAACAAAAATACAATTTTGGATACTATAAAATATTCAGAAACTTTAAACTATTATTTTTCGATTTTGTTCTTCCACTACATTTGCCTAACTATTCCCGCCTCTACCCCACTTAACCCTTTCTGTTTTAGACGTATCTCATCCTTATTTCGATACCCCCTTTACCTTTAATGTAATTCTCGGTGCCATCAATAGTGCTTCTTCTTAATCACTTTTTTCTCTGTTAGAAGGCTGTCGCTGCTGAAAAAAAGACGATCCAGGGCGCCATGATTCACTTTGAGCTTCTTTTTTTTTCAGAAATACTTGCTGTACTACTTCTCCCAGAGGCATCCGTTTCAGTATCTTCATAATCCTCATCACACTTAGGCATCACGTCCATGTCAAATTGAATTCGCAGAGCGAACTTCATTAAATCCATTTCATTTCTCAATACAATGAGAAATGGCTGAGGAATTTTAAATTTTCCTTATGAAAACTTTATTGTTTTTAAACCAGACAAATGTAACTAAAGCTTTAGTTTTAAGAAGTTTAGCCTGTTTTAAATAGCTTGTATTTACCTGGTGACATATAACCAGGTATGTATATAGTCTTTTCAATATCTGAAACGCCTACATTAGTAATACTTAAATTCCTTTTGCCATATTTAAAAATTTTTTTTTTTTTGGTTAGTTCGAATCCAATAGTAGTGCAGAGTTTTGAAATCATTTCATAAATATCCCATCTTCCACAGCAGGAATATTTGAAATTTTAATCCCATTAAATCCGCGTGTATTAAATAATATCCTGGAGCTGGGAGTTTAAAGAGAGTACTTCATCTTTTAATGTAGATGTAGTTACTTTATATAATCTCTGACATCTTGATAGTCGATAATTCTTTCATTTCACTTTTAAACACATTTAAGTCGTTTTTCAAGGACACAATTTTCACTAGAGATAGAATGAAGCTTAGCCAGAATTAAGAGTGTTCACTTCACTAGCCCCACTTTATCTACTAGCCTGGGCTTGAATCTTTGTCAGACGCTAATATAATTCAAAAACACGGTTTAGCAAAAATAAGATGTGTACCTTCTTCCCACACTATTTACACTATTTAATTTTCTAATATTTGGGAGAACTGGTCGATAGAATTGCACTAAATTTTGAGCTAAAATCGAAAACTAGTAAAAAACTATAATTGTGGCAAATTTCAAATTAAACCAACAATTAATACCTTTCAATTACTTTTTAATTTAACAGCGCACAATGTGCACATTCCCAATGTCACAGATCAAACCAGCTATATTTTTTAACGAGTACATATTCTGTTATCGGTGGTCATGTTAGCTCTGCAACATGAATATAGAGCAAACGTAAATTGATTTTTTTAAAAATTGGTCTGAAAATTATGAATAATAAATTTCAATTAATAGGAAGAAAATATGAATTATTTAACAGTCAATTATATAGGCCAATTTAATTCGTTAGAAAGTTGATTAATTTATGTTTTATTTACTTATGAATATATGTATAATCTTAGTTTATTAACTTGTTTATCTAATCTACTTTAATTGAATACTTATTTTGATTTAGTGCTTCCTATCTTAAAAGCAAGATTTGATTTTATTATTTGATGAACTATTCTAAAACTCTATGTAATTTTAGTTTCTGACAATTATTATGTTCATAAAGATCACCTATCAACTAAATTCAGTTAGACTGTAATTAACAGCTCACAACTCATACAGATAATTTTTTCACCAGCCTCGACTTAGCAGAAAATTTATTGATTAGAACCTTACAATCGTTGTGACTCTTAGAAAAAATAAGCCTTTCTTTCCCCCCAGAATTTCTACCATCGAAAACTCGAGAATTGTATTCCTGTATTTTCGGCTTCCAAAATGAAGTCACTTTAGTGTCATATGTCACAAAGCCAAATAACTGTGTCATTCTTTTATCTTCTGAACATCATACAAATTCATTTGGCGAGATAGCAAAAAAGAAGCCAGAAATTATTCAACATTACAACTCAACAAAAGGCGCTATAGACTACTTTAGATAAGATGGTATCAGAGTATACATGTAATCGACAATCCCGGAGGTCAATGGTACTTTTTATGAATTTTTTTGGATATTGCTGCTGTAATGGAATCGTTATTGGATGTTCTGATCCCACCGCTGCCAACAGATGTAATGGAATCGTTTGTTGTGATTCCTGATGTAGTAGATGTCTTGAAGAGGGCGGAAGTTAGTTGAGAGATTTTGGAAATTAGAGCTCTGAATTATTAATACGGATTTTATAAAAATAAACTGTATTTTAACAATAATTTTAACGTATAAATGGTAACTAATAACTAGCAAAATACTTAGGAATAAATAGAAGATAAATAAGTAATAAATTAGAATGATAAAATAAACGAACTAAGATGCACTACTAAAAGATAATAAGTTTAAATGAAACTGTGTATTGTCGCGTAAACTGCTGCTCGTGTATATGGATGTGCTCGTATCGTCGTATAAGATATCATGATCATTCTCTCGTTGTATATGATGGAGTTTATATATTGGTGTTGGCCACACTCACACCAAGACATCTGTCCTAGTGTGCGACCTTGTGCGACCTTCGTAGTTTGCTGACCTTATTTAGGTCAGTGGCCAACCTTATCGGTGCTTGCTTTTAATGTACAGTATTGAAAAGGCTTTGTTGTTTGTTTAGCCGCGGCATTGTCTTGAAGCCAGGCAGCTGGGTATTGCCACTAGTTGTAAATTTTTCTTTCTTTGTGTTTGACATTGCTGTGACTTTGCCGATGTCAGTGACTTCCGATGTCAATGACTTTGGCATGTCATTACACTGCAGTGAATTCTTTTGTGCTATGGACCAGACTCCATCCTTATTGGAAACAATTCCGTTTAGATCGTAGGAGGTTATTTCTCCTCGAACTTGGAAAGATGTTAGTGGAGCCACAAATAAAAGCCGCCTCAACAACCCTGTATCAGCAAAGAGATTTACAAAAAATCAAGTTGCAATGATGAAGCAATGTTTGTCGAAGGAAGAAGAAAATCTAGACCTTCCACACCGCATCAGCCTCATAACCAACCGAGGGCAAAAGTAGAGGAAGGTGTTTTTTGTGCCCTAGGAGTAAAGACTCAAAATTACAAACAAATTGCAATGGAGGTGACAAATTTATCTGCCCTAGGCATTCAATAAAATCAATATTATGTGATCATTGCAAAAATAATGACTAAACAATCTAATCCTTTATTTGTTTTATGTGATTTTATGTCCCAAGTAAAAATTGTTTTATACCAACATCTCTTTATCAGTCTTCCTAATCAAAATTATCCAATTATAGTAAATAATATTACAATAGATGAGCCTCTTAAAAGCCAAAAAAGGATTGATTGTGATGGAAAAAGGCTGTTTTTGCGCGGGGTAAGGATTCACCTCTCGCACGCCTTCCCGTTTCAGGGAACACCCAGGCCTAGAAGGGTTAATCATTTATTAGCTTAATATTCTGAGATAAAATTACGACATATTGGGCATTAAATAAAAACGTAGTATATTGGGCATTAAACGTAAAGATCGTATCAGGTGTGAAGCTATAAAGAGGAGAACCAATGTGAAAGATATTGAAGTTAAGATTAAAAAAGCATATTGGCAGTGGGCTGGGCACCTAGCAGAACTAATGATAAGAGGTGGTGTAAATGAATTACCGTATGGAAACCTTATTTCAGTCGAAGGAAAAGAGGACGACAGAAGAAAAGATGGACGGATGAGTTGGTGAAACATGCAGGTTCATCATTGGATCAAAAAAGCACAAGACAGGGAAGAATGGAGCAGAATGGGAGAGGCCTATGCTCTGTTAGGGCCTGGTTTTAGTGAATAGTGATAGTAGTATGCATTATTATGATAATTAGTGAACTATAGAGGACTGATAATTTACATTCTTATGAATTTGTTTAGTTAAATTTTCTTTTTTTTAGTTTGTGAAGATAATGTGTTTTGTTTTATTTTCTTATATATCTAAAACCAAATAAAGGCTATTATTTGTTGTGGTGGTTGGTTCCGCAGAGCTGGAAAGCATCAGAGACATTTTCCGTGGTAGCCTGCTTCATTTTGTGGTCATCGACCGGTTCGGGCGTTCGCCATCTCAGGATGCGTTCTTCAGACAGTGTGCCAACACAGACTCGTACAGAGACTTAGTTTCACACTAACTCTCTAAAAATTCTCACAAAATTACAGCAGGGCTGTCTTTGTGTAGACCTAAATTAATGCTCCTTTTTCAAAGAGGAATGCAAATATTTGGGCTATACATTGACCAAAAAAGGCATTTCTCCAGATCATAACAAATTAAAAGCAGTCGAAAACTATCCGATTCCGAAAAAATTAAAAGATGTTAGGGCATTTCTAGGATTTGTAGGTTTTCACCGCAAATTTATATACAATTTTGCAGAAATAGCCAAGCCCTTAACAGATTTAACAAAGAAAAATATTAAGTTTGAATGGTCTCCTCAATGCACATCGGCATTTCAAATTCTAAAACAAAAATTAATTTCTCCACCCATTCTGGCATATCCGAATTATCAATATGAATTTATTTTAAGAACCCATACAAACAACGTTGGCATTTCAGCAATTTTGAGCCAACAGATAAATGGTGAAGAGCGTCGTCCCATAGCTTTTTCTTCGCGAGTACTGTCGGATACCGAGTCCAAACTTTGTACCACAGAGAGAGAATTGTTAGCTATCCTCTTTGGCTGCAAACAGTATCGTCAGATAATTTACGGATACAGGTTTAAAATAATTACGAACCACTCAGCTCAACAGTGGCTCAAGAATCTAAAAAAGACCCTCATTCCAAATTATATAGATGGTCGCTTAAATTAAGCGAATACGATTTTTTACAATAAGCATAGATCTGGGCAAAATATCGCGCATGCTGATAATTTAAGTCGTTATATAGGCTTCATCGATACTGACCAAATAGCTGATGATGAGTATTAATCCGACCATAGATTTATTTGAGATAGTTCAGCAACAAGCTGACGATCCAGTATGTCAACAATTAAGAATTAAGAGTGTATAAACAGAAATTGCTCTGTGGAAGTCTGTGTTATCACACTGTCTGACAAACGCATCCTGAAGACGAAAAATGTCTCTGAAACAATTAAGAAATTCAAAAAATTACAAAATCAATGACCAAGGCCTCTTAGTTACAGTTTCGGACAATTTCATGTTAGTATCGTCGGGGTTGTGTGATACTATTCTACGCCTTTATCATGACAATGCGTTACCAGCACATTATGGGAAACAGAAAACGTATGAACGCATAAAAACACAATTTACGTGGCCAAACATCTCTGATGATGTACAAAAAGTATGTTCAAACCTGCTATAGCTGTGCCACAATCTTAAAGCAAGAGTTGCTCTATTATTACTTGATGCATTTATTTCAACTATTCTAAAACTCTGTGTAATTTTAGTTTCTGACAATTATTATTTTCATAAAGATCACCTATCAACTAAATTCAGTTAGACTGTAATTAATAGCTCTTCAATTTTTATTGTAAATGTAATTTAATAATGACAAAAATTGTAAACAGCAACTGTTTGTATGAGCTCAGCTCCATAAAAAATAAATGATTCTATTGTATTCTAAGAAATATTTTGAGGATCTTCTTCAGAATCTTTCAAGATTGATCTTTAGAAATTGGTCTAAGTATTTGATCAACAAAACTCAAAAGTCGGAAAATCGCAGAAAGCTGAAACTTTGTGTTTGGTTTAAGTGCTATCCAGAGGAATATTTCCTTATAAGAATTCAACAGTCTTATTACATTTCGGACAAAATCTGCCGACCAGATGGATGAACCTCTCTATTGAATTGTTTTTTACTTTTTCATTTTTTCTTGATTTTTCTCACAAACAGGATTTTTTCTTTCAACCTATTTTTTTCCGAGTAATAAAATTCTCGGTTGTTTTAATGTAACTTAAAAGTAACTAATGTTAAGAAGAAAAAATGTCGTTTTATAAGGATAATGCCGAAGATATTCAACAGATATTTTTACAATGGAAAAAGAGAGAGAACACAGGCCCGACCAAGAGAAAAAAGGCCCTCTCTGGACGCTCTCAAATTTAGTAGGCTATGGTGGGGAACCTGTATATATAGCCAGTGAGAGATTTAGACAATATCTATCTATCAGATTCAAACATACATACACTGTGTCAATATCTCTACTCTCATCTTTTATTCTATAAAATCATTACAAGTCCAGTGCAGTTTGTGTAAACTACTAGCCTGTAATGTTATGTATATTGGGGGTGGGGGGGTATAAAAAATAAATTCAGAATAGTAAATAATTATAATTTTTAATTTAACTCTTCTCTAAAGGGATCTCGTGAGGTCTGTGTTTATACAGAAGTTGGAGAGGATGAAAAAACAACTAAGTATATAGATTCAAAATGTATAATTAAAATAACCAATATATGTCACAAATTAATAAATACAATATTGAGATATGTCTTGTCAATTTAGGAGAAATTTATAAACTTACATATTTACTGACTTGAAGAAGGTTGGGTTTCTTTGGAGCACTTCCACCACTCACTACGGTAACATGGCTTTTTCTAATGATAGATTTCACTCCTTTTACGGTATAAATTTTGAACTGACTGCTTCCCTAATAGGGTCCACCTTATATCTTGTACCTCCACCCCGGGGAAAGTGAGAAGCGGGAAATTCCATTTTATTATACTAAAGGTATTCTACCTTTCTAACTATCCCTCATTGTTTCACCCAACCTTCGTAAAAACCCAATCTTGAAATTGTACTAAGTAATAATAAATCAATATTAAATATATTTGAACTAATATATTTTACTTATAATTACAAAATCATAATTTGTACTTTTTTCATCATTTCTCCCCAAGATCTACACATTACAAGCCATATTATATCAGTGTCTTCATATCTCGGGATGATGTAACGGCAAGAGAGATAACACAGGCCCGACCAAGAGAAAAAAGGCCCTCTCTGGTACTCTCTCACTTAAGTAGGCTAGAGTGGGGAACCTGTATATAAGCCAGTGAGAGATCTAGACATCTATCTATCTATCAGATTCAAACATACATCGCATCGTGTCATATCTCTACTCTCATCTTTTATTCTATAAAATCATTACAAGTCCAGTGCAGTTTGTGTAAACTACTAGCCTGTAATGTTATGTATATTGGGGGTGGGGGGGTATAAAAAATAAATTCAGAATAGTAAATAATTATAATTTTTAATTTAACTCTTCTCTAAAGGGATCTCGTGAGGTCTGTGTTTATACAGAAGTTGGAGAGGATGAAAAAACAACTAAGTATATAGATTCAAAATGTATAATTAAAATAACCAATATATGTCACAAATTAATAAATACAATATTGAGATATGTCTTGTCAATTTAGGAGAAATTTATAAACTTACATATTTACTGACTTGAAGAAGGTTGGGTTTCTTTGGAGCACTTCCACCACTCACTACGGTAACATGGCTTTTTCTAATGATAGATTTCACTCCTTTTACGGTATAAATTTTGAACTGACTGCTTCCCTAATAGGGTCCACCTTATATCTTGTACCTCCACCCCGGGGAAAGTGAGAAGCGGGAAATTCCATTTTATTATACTAAAGGTATTCTACCTTTCTAACTATCCCTCATTGTTTCACCCAACCTTCGTAAAAACCCAATCTTGAAATTGTACTAAGTAATAATAAATCAATATTAAATATATTTGAACTAATATATTTTACTTATAATTACAAAATCATAATTTGTACTTTTTTCATCATTTCTCCCCAAGATCTACACATTACAAGCCATATTATATCAGTGTCTTCATATCTCGGGATGATGTAACGGCAAGAGAGATAACACAGGCCCGACCAAGAGAAAAAAGGCCCTCTCTGGTACTCTCTCACTTAAGTAGGCTAGAGTGGGGAACCTGTATATAAGCCAGTGAGAGATCTAGACATCTATCTATCTATCAGATTCAAACATACATCGCATCGTGTCATATCTCTACTCTCATCTTTTATTCTATAAAATCATTACAAGTCCAGTGCAGTTTGTGTAAACTAATAGCAGCTATATTATATCAGTGTCTTCATATCTTGTTTAATTTATCAAACCCAATTTCTTTCCTCATCAACTCCATTATAGAGAACACCTCGAAAACGAGTCACAAGAAGGTGATGAAGAAGAAGTGACAAGGAAATATCACCCAATAAGAAATAAAGTTAGTTTTTTTTTTTATAGAAAATTTCCGTTTGATTATCGAGTTTTAATTGATTTTCCCGCTTCTGTGTCTATACGCAGTTTTTTATTCATACTAGTGTGTCGCTAATACTGTTGCATCATCTATGCTATCTTCGATTAAAAGGTAAATCTTTCTCGCACCTGTTTGCAACCCACTCGGATGTTAGTCCTTCCTAACCGGTATTATTAAAAATCTGTATTCGGTACAAAATGATTATTAAAACATGGAAAAAACTGTGAGCGATGTAAAAATTGAATGCTTAAGTTACTCGATAATGACAAATTAAGTGGGAAAAAAATCTATAAAATTATCTTTGCAGTAGTTAGTACATATAGTAAAAAATATTTGGTGAATTTTAGCAATACTGTTCATATAATTGAATAATAGAAAAATAAATTCTGTACTGCTAGAACATCTCATTATGCAGACGTTGAATTAAACAAAATTGTGTATTTAAAACTAGCGAGCACTCCAGCTGATCTTTTATTTAAAACACTCAAATAATTTAAAGAGCAATTTATTTCCTTTCCCCCCCTCCAACACTGTAATTTCAAATTGAAATTATAAAACTGAAAGAAAATTTAAATTAATATCAATTTTTTAAACTAAGCATAATGCAGTTTTTTTTTTTTAGGTGAACTGTTATTATTAAAATTTGATAAAATCATTGCTTCATAATAAGTGCCTTAATGAAACACTAAAATAAGTACTACACTGGGTTTCTGTATCATCATTTCATAGATTTTTCTTTCGACCAAGCCAATAACATACATTTATGGTTTACGGGTCTTTTTGACCACACCAGTGACCTTCATTCATGGTTTACGAGTCTTTCGACCGCGCCAGTGACCTTCATTCATGGTTTACGAGTCTTTCGACCGCGCCAGTGACCTTTATTCATGCATGGTTTACGAGTCTTTCAACCGCGCCAGTGACCTTCATTCATGTTTACGGGTCTACCGACCACGCATGTTACTTTTACAATTATGACTCATTCTAGCCTCCAGAAAATGTATGAAATGTGATATTAAACTCCAGTGTAGCAAATCTCTCGAGAGGCGCTGATGGAGAGCATTCATTCTACCCAAATATTTTTATAACCATTATGATTGGATTATTGGAAATTTACATTTAAACAGTTGAACCATATTATAAATTAGTAAGGTGCCACGATAGTTAAATAGTATAGTTACAACTATAGTAAAATGTGTTTGCTATACGCTCTCGCCTAGGAACGCCCCTCCAAAAATAAGAATTACTTAACTTCATTGTTTAAAAATTAGTCAATAAAAGGAATAAATGCTTTAGCAATTAATTGCAATATTTAAAAACCAGCTGCAGTCTCCGTTGTTTTCACTGAATGGATCTACGAATCTTTTTTAACATTAAGCTGTAGAGGGTACCATTGTTTACAATTTACGTTGGAATGAATTTTGTAATATCCAATGGCAAAATATTAATTTTAGGAAAGACGAATAAAATATTTCATACATCGTTAATTGGTGTTTGATTCTTAATGTTTTATTTTAAAAATGCCTAAGTTTTACAGTATTTGACCTATTGAAGTAAACGATATTCTATAGCAAAATAAGTATGCGAGTAAAAAACTTAAGAAAGTTTAATTTCTTGAAAGCAAACTGCATATAGACACAGTTCAAAATTATATTTCATGTTTGGATAGTCTGTGGCCGCCTTCTAAAAAGAATTTTTATTGCAACCTATCTTCAATAATTATTCTCTCTCTCATTTGCTGATCCCACAGGTTGAAGAATCAACCACCTCATCCCTAGTTAAGGAATGTCGAGAGGCATGTCTATACTTTCCAGGCACAATAAGGTATAGCTGATATGGGTGCCAGGACATGCAGTGATTGAGAGTAATGAGACAGCTGATCAACTGGCCAGGAACGGCGCAAATACTCCGTTCAATGGTCCAGAACCTGTCCTGGGGATAACCGGCAGAGCGATTCGTGCAGCGTTCAGAGATTGGCTTCGCAGTAAGCATGAGAAGCTTTGAAGGAGGACACCAGGAGCCATACACAGTAAAGGATGATGCCAGGATTATGTAAAAAAGACGGACCAATATGACCCTTAGCCTGAGTAGGAACCAGATCTCTCTGGTGACGGGGCTATTTACGGGGTCATGGTTGGTTCAGGAAGCATCTGCACAAGATAGGGCTAATAAGCGCGGAACCCTTGTGCAGATTATGTCAGTAGGAGGAGGAGGAGACGGTCCCCTACCTGCTCTTTGATTGCGTTGCAATAACTATATTGCTCTACGAAACGTTGGTACGTTGTGGCCAGAGGAGATAGTAGCGCAAAATGAGTGGTGAAAGCCCTGAAACTCCTTAGGAGGGTAGGGTTCACAACCTACTAGAAACTACCGGGTATGGCACAATAAGCCTCTCTTGGCTGCAGTGCCGGGGTATAGCCCACCCGCGGTTGTTAATAATAATAATAATAATACTGAAATGTCACCTGAGGTTAAAGCTAAACATTGTTGAACACCAAGAATCCCACCCCAAATCCAATGTTACTAGAACAATATTTTAAATAAAAGTGAGTTACTTATGTTTAGTTAAATATTATTTATTTCTTTCTGATTTTTACATAAGTAAAATGCAGAGTGTTTGGTTTGAAAATTACAGAAAATAAATACATAAAAAAAAGGTACACACACGAGATAAAAAACTTAGAAATCAACTTAGATAATACTAATACTGGTCATAGTAATAATGATAAATTAGAATTATAGCTGCGAACTTGTAATAATAATAATCAAACTATGGAAAGTTTGGAACAGCTGGAAATAATATATAAAATAATGAAAAATTATGTAAATCAGACAAATATTTATTTGTAAATAAACCACCATGTATGTATCACTGGACCAAAGCTAATCTAATACTTAGAACTTTAGTTTGAAAATAATAGTGATTTAAGAACATGGTTGTGGTGTGTTTTGGATTTAATAATTGTATTGACATCTGCATTGACAGATATCTTGCTTCTTGTATACACTTAGATATTTACTTCTTGGTTCCTATAATGGAGTTGATGAGGAGAGAAATTAGGTTTGATTAATTAGACGAGATATGAAGACACTGTTATAATATAGCTATAAGTTTACACAAACTGCACTGGACTTGTAATGATGTTATAGAATAAAAGGTAAGAGTAGAGATATGACACGATGCGATGTATGATTGAATCTGATAGATAGTGTTGATGGATGTGAAAACATCAAGAAGGAGAGCAAGGAATTTACCAATTCAGGTCAACGGTTTATCCCAAGCCATTAGATACAATGCAGACAACGTTGCCAGATACAGAAGACAATAAGTGAGACGTTGTCATACCTGCTAAGGGAAAATCCCTTACAACACAAACACGAAGGGCAATAAAATACACGGCTTGTCATTGTGTGTGTCCCTCCAAGGAGTAGCGGACGAGTCAGAGATATAGTTATAATCAAGAGAGTTATCATCGTATACTTGTTTTACCCGCTCGTGAACGCGTCCCTATTAATTGCTATATATATGTTATCTAGTCATTGTAAATTAAGTATATGTTTAAGTAAAAATATATATATAAATATTCAGTAAAATTAATTAATTCCAGTTTAAATAATCAACACTCTGGTTAAACGACCATCACAATAGATATATATATCCCCTTAGGTAGATTCTCATTGGCTTATATACAGGTTCTCCCACTCGCCTGCTTAAGTCAGAGAGTACCAGAGAGTTCGTTTTCTCTCGGTCGGGCTTGTGTTCTCTCTCTTACCGTTAAAGTTCCACATAAAATGGACAAATATTTATGTATGTAGATAGTATATGTAGTTTGATGCAAATTGCTGGAGCCGGTTCATACAAAATCAAGAAAAACTAAAAAAAAAAAAAAATAAAACTCTGTCTTTTCTGTTGATGACCTAGTGTGTGGTGAAGGTACGTACACGGAATAATCAAGTTTTAACTTCCGACGATTTTTCGTTTTGAAGATATTTTGTTTACCCACAAAAACATTAATTAAAAACTAATGTTCAAATTTCAATTTTGATGACACAATTGCGGAACTTCCTTCTTACTGGGAGTAAAAGGAATGAAGAAAAAGTAAATACGCTATGAATCTCTGAGCAGTGGCAAATCGATATCTATCAAAACTTAGTTTGAGAGAAAATGTCTTATTTTAGTTACATTTTATATGAAATTTCTTTTAGCTGAGAGTATATTTTTAACGGATTTTCAATGATGGAAACTACGTTCTGTTGAAATCAACTACTTGTCAAATTAAGAAGAAATAAGGAAGTGTAGAATAAAGTCGCTGTCACTACAACTATTACAAGTAGGGCGAACTGATTTGAAGCAAATCTTAATTATCTTAATTATCACTTTTTTTTTTTTTTTACTGTTAATGTCATCTGACTTACAATCTGAATAGTTGAACTTACAGTATTCGCAGGAGCCCAGATAACTTTTTACTTTAATGAGCTTGTGTTCCTTTAATTTTAAATAAAGGTTTGTTTATAAATTGTAATATAATTGTTTATAAGTAAATAAAACATTAGGAGATAATTACAGTGGTGACCCCCGACAATTCAAGTGGGTATATTCCCAGACTATTACACTAGTTAATACGATGTGGGTTCTGGGGTCTTCTCAATGAGAGCGTTTGCCAAGTGCCTTCCTCCAATTTTTTGATGTCCTTCCAGAATATTTTGAGCATCCTGATTTATATATTATTTCCACTTCAGCGTAAATCTGCCTCTGCCTCTGGTACGATCTAAAGTTCCCCTTGGACAAGAACTAATAATCAACGATAAATTTAACGATAAATTTCAACGACAAATAGTTGTTATACAAACTGATGTCTTTGATTTATTTAAATTATTAAGCTGCCGTATTGGATGTCTAGTGGAGCATTATTGGTCGCTCTGTAAGTTTGTATGTAGTGCTGTTTGTACGTCAGATGTGATGTACAGCTACGATAAATTTAACTGTCCTATTTCATTCAGGAGAAAATAAAACTTCATTTATAATAATCTTATTTTTTTTTTTGTTAAAATTAAATTCTCTAGAGAGAATTAAATAATAAGAAAATTGGGTAATTAAATTAGCGACACTGCTTAATTAAATTAGGCATATTTAATACATTTTGTAAATAAGTAATTTCGATTATTCTATTAGATTAGATTAGATTCGAATTTATATTAGTAATTTTGGAATTTGATGAATTATTTTTTTACTTTTATCTATTTCCTTCTAACTTTATTTGAATTCTTGGGAGAGGGGTAACGTATTAGTTGAATTATTATTTTAATTTCCTTGTATTTGATTTAAATATCTAGATATATTTATGCCTATATGATCATTGTATAATAGAAGCAATATCTGATTTCTACCAGATATATTATTACCACTGTACCAGGTATATTGTACAGTTTTGTTTAAGTTAATATTATTCGTTGTTGTGGTGGTTGGTTCCACAGAGCTTGAAAGCATCAGAGACATTTTCCATGGTAGCCTGCTTCATTTTGTGGTCATCGACCGGTTTCGGGCGTTCGTCCATCTTCAGGACGTGTTTTTCAGACAGTGTGACAACACAGACTTGCACAGAGCAAATACTGGTGTTTTTAACTGTTCTGTTTTAACTGACTAAGTTAATATTGCCTATTAATTTTGAAATGGTTGGTAAAATAAAGCCTGACGCCCAACATTATTTTTTCTTTATACCTTACCTAATTATCTTGAATTTCTTAATTTAATTATTTTTTCTTCAAACTAAATTATTGAACTCAAGAATTTTGGTGTTACAGTGGATAAGACACTAGGCTGAGGGAGAACCAAAACTGGGAATATGTATTGTTTAGTGACAAATCAAGATTCTGTTTACCGAGTGATAGCAGACGTTTGCGAGAATGGAGAAGGCCAAACTCTCGGTTTGAAAGTGCGTGATTTCTGATTTTCTCCAGCGAATCTCTTGCAACGCCGTGATATCAGATTGGTATTTCTTTAACTCCTTCTCCAGCCTGCGACTAGCACCCGGCTGGTAAAGGTTTCGCACATTCCAGCTAGACAAATTCCATAATCCACGCCTAAGTCGTTTCCGTAGTAAATCAGTCCGGCTATTATTATTTGTTGATGGACTCGTAATCGTATACATTCGGTTATGCGGGGGATTTGCACGCAGTATCCTAGCTTGATGGAGGGGCTACCTCCTTAAGGCTATCAAGCTAGCCTGAATTTCTTAGTGGCGGGAGCCCTAAGGTGTACTCTGTCATTGCCTTTGTGTTTTTTGTGTGTGTGCTGTTGAATGAATGTAGAGGTCTGGAGGTGTGCCGATGTTGTGTGCTGTGTCGTGTACTGTTCTGGTGTGAGTGCATGATGTACTGAACTGTGGTAACCCGTGGGGGCGTTACTCCCCAAGTAACTGCATGCAACAGTTACGCCTTGTATTAGTACTATTAAATAAATAATATTAATTAATATTAGTGAGTGTCTCTGAAAATAAAAGCTTGTCCAATATATAGAACCTTGTAAAATAGTGACCGCTGCAGCGTAGTTTGCATCTTTATGTTCACAAATTACGTAGAATTGTTTAATATGTTCCAAAGCTTCTTCTTCTCGTTTGATTCTAATTATTATCGCATTGGGTGCTATATCTGTGACACAGTGCAGCATTCTCTCATCATACGTAGCCGAAAACACATTATCTGACAATTTGCTGGTAAATGTCTTCTTATGTGAAAGCTTTCATCTTGATGACCCCTATTTAATATCATAACATCTGCTTCATCCATTACTGATACTCTCATCTTGTTTAATTCTAAAAACTTGTTAGCGCAATCTAATACCTTGTCTGGTATACCAATTTAAGACGTGTTCAGTAATTTTTTTGCCTTCAGGCTCTTCTCCTTTTACCGCAAATTTAAATGTTATGTCTTGATAAAACTGAGCCATCTTGACTGCAACCTCTCTAATTTGTATGGCTAATTCATATGTTGGTGCAAGACACAATACCTGTGGAAATTGCAAAGAGGTGTCCACTCTGGAAAGCATGGCAGATACAAATGTAGCCGTTTTTACTGTTCCTGAGAGAGATTGGGCGATCATATTCATGGAGGATCCTGGAGAAGAATAGGTATTGCAGTTTCTTGAATTTTTGAAGGAATACTGTATCCCATTTTGTATATACCTTTGAGGTTTTAAACACAATGCCTCCAAAGATTTTGTAGAATGAAATGGAAAAAATGGATTATCACGTTTTCAAAAATCTGCTTATTTGGTATGCGCAATTTTATGAATCAGATTTTTAACTTCATTCAAGTTTAAAGATTGGTCATAATGAAATTGACAGTAGCATACTTGCTCGAAACAATCTGTTCTGCTGCTCTGAAGCTCTGCAGGTGCTGACGAGTTGCGTCCCATTGGATTTGGAAGCACCGGGTAAATATTTTCTTAAAGCGGGTTCGGGCAGCAAATTTGGGAAATATTAGTTTGGTTGCGCCCCACCCGAGGAAGACAGAGGGGGTTGGGCCAGAGACGTAGCCTTTCGAGAGTTGGGATATTTTATAACTTTGAGGTAATAAATTAAATATGACAATTTTGATGGATGAAGCAGTGTTATGATGATATTAAATAAGGGTTCCTTTCAGGGCCCCCCCCCACGAATATTGAGTTCTGAGGAGCGTAGGAGTGTGCATGGTTGAATGATCGAGCTTACTGTGTGCAAGGTGTATATAAATTTTAACTGTATTGGAATGAATGGAAGATAGATCAGGATCCTTGTCCCCCCAGGAATATCGAGTAATGGGGGGCCTGTAGGTTAGGATTAGTTTAGGAGTTAAAATCTTTTCCATTGTTTTGGGGCGTCACGCTCAGGATTAGGGGGACCATTCAGGTTAGGGGCTTCTTTATGAGCGGGTACTGCGACAGCCCACCAAGTGTGCCTTTTTTCAATAAATAAATAAAATAAAATAAAAATAATATCATACATTAATCGACGACATATAAATTGTCCACGGCAAAGCACGGCCATAAATGTTCATACTATCAACACAAAAAATTTTAAGCAAATTACAGCAAGGTAATCTTTGTATAGATCTAAACAAATGCACTTTTCCAAAGATGAATGCAAATATTTAGGCGGTACTTAAACAATAAAAAAGGCATTTTCCCACATCACGAAAAATTAAAGGCAGTTAAAAACTGTTATTTATTATGTGCAGAATATTTTGAGTGTACTGATTTATATATTATTTCCACCTCAGCGTAAATCTGCCTCTGGTGATTCTCCATAGGAATCATCTCATACCAATCTCGATCACGCGGACCACAACATGCTTCACTAAACAGCTCGCGTACAGCTCCTGGTTTTTCTCCCCTCGCCAATGATTTCTTCTAGATTCAACAGCCCAAAAAATCCGGTTCAAAAATCAAGATCTCACCCTCTTCGGTTCTCACTAAGATCCATATTTCTGAGACATAAGTGAAGGTTGGTTTTCATAACACTTATACACATTGATTTTTGTCTGTCTGGAAATTATTGTAGATCTATGCTGCTTACACAATCCGTAATAGCATCTATTTTATTTATTCTTCTTCCAATTTCTTCAAATAATTTTATTTGTAGAGCAGACAATAGATCGCAAATACTGTTGCGCCTGTTAGTACGCCTAACTGTTTCCTACTTCCGCTCACGCGCGCGGCCGCACGTGCGTGTGTGTACCTTCTCAGAACTGTCTACCCACTTCTCCCCTCCACCACTGTCCCGTCCGCTTCCCTTTAGTTTTTCTTCTAATATTATGCAGCAATCCTTTGCCTCTTGGTTTCCCCACTACTTCCGCTACTTCCGGCCAACTTACTTACCTTCTATATCTCCCCAATGCAAGTTCGTATTTACCGCTTCTGCTTCTGTAGTGAGCGTTGTATTGTGAATTCGCCCTTTATATTTCGCCTTGTTAATTAATATTAATTCATCAGTGAGTAGTAAAATCATCGCTACGCGCCATTACCTTCACCATGCTATACCACCTGCGCCGTAGTGGACTCGCAATCACCCACCGCTTCAACAGCAGCGTCATCCGCTTCTAAAGGAGCATTCCAATCCCATTCCGCTCGGCTGAGTTCCTTTCTTTCGCCACCCACGCACTCACATTACACACACACACACACTTACGCCACTTCTTCCTTTCCAGTCCGCCATTCGCCTCATCAACCCTTCTTCGATTCATCACTCACCGTCACCAAAGGGTAAGTCTCGTTTTCATTGGTCTGACATTATTATTCTTTTCTTGTGTTTTTTCCGCTACTCGCCATCTCGGCTTGGGTGTCTGCCGCGCAGACAAATACTATTACCAATACCGAGATCTGATCCGCTTTATGGAATAGGGGGCCAATTTCTATGGATTGCTTTTATTATTATATTGTTTATTGTATGAGCTTACTTGTTTTTACGCTTGTCTATTGTATCAAGTGTTTTTTGGTTACTGCATATCCGATGTAAAAAATACTTTGCATTAAATAGGCGCTATTATTATTATTACTAAAGATATGTACTGGTTTCAAAAAAATTAGGGATTTGTTACAAGAATATAATATTAAGCACAAGCAAATTTTTTGTACCCGCAATGTTTAGGTGAGATTAACTAAGAAACATGACACACGAACATTCTCGGACTCATAATATAATAATGATAAAATTGATATAAACTTATATTCCAATATACGCTTAATAATGGTATGTGAAATGATGGGGAGTTTGAATGGTGTAAAATTTGCATAGGTGGCGTGTGCTTGGAACCAATGGAACTATTGAGTCCAGCTTTTCTGTGGCGAATTTGCTTGCCTTTGGTTCCATTAAAAAGGTTATTAGAATGAGAAGAAAAGAGTAAAGTTTAATTTACTATTAATATTATATTTAATTAACTATCGATGTAGGGAAGGGATTAGCTCAGTGGTAGCGCGCTGGACTAGCAATGCGGCGGTCCCGGGTTCGAGTCCAGCTGCTGCCCTTAGATTTTTTCTTCCTAGGAGCCTCTTACAGCTCACTGTCCGGTGATGGACAGTGTTGCCTGTAACGAGAGAACACTGTCCGGAGGCCGGCAGTGCACTGAAAAGGTTCCGAACTTTGGGGTAGCTATATGGGCCCTGAAGGGCTTTGGATAGCATAGGGGCTTGGTCCCTCCCCAAAGACAATAAAAAAAAACTATCGATGTTACAGACAGAAGAATTCCAGTGGCACTACTACTAAATTAACCCAATTCGACTGACGATGTACATAAAAAATAAAACCTAAAAAAAAGCGATGTCACAAATGGAGAAAATATTAGTGTAATTAGCGCATTAACATTACTGTTGAAGGGAACATAAAAAAACAAAAACAGGGAAGATATAATTAACAACGTGCGTTTTAATTATGTTAACTTTAACTCAAGAAAATTATTTCGTGAAGACATAAAAAACATATTACAAAGAAAAAAGTGTGTAATTCAAAAACGATTCTGAAAAATCTTTTACTTCCTTAAAGTACTAGTAGTTTTATCCTGGGCCTGAACCAGCCAAGCTTGGCTCCAATTTTATACGTATAATAGATATCTGACTATATCAGACTAATTATATGGAATACTTTTTTTTCCATTGTAGGAAAGTAAACGAGTGTAACATAATTTAGGGTGGCGATATTTGTCTATGTCCTCACACGTTGGTCTAGGTGGCTAGCGTACTCGCCTTTGGTGCATGAATTCGGGGTACAATTCCCGGTAAAAACCGTATTGACCTGTATTGAAAGAAAAAGTGGGTAGCTATAAAGGTGTTGTTGAGGAGAGAAATTAGGTTTGATTGAATGAACGAGATATGAAGACACTATTATAATGTAGCTATAAGTTTACACTAACTGCACTGGACTTTATAATGAAACTGATACAATAAAAGGTGGGAGTTGAGATATGACACGATGCGATGTATGGTTGAATCTGATGGATAGATTCCCACTGGCTTATATACAAAGGTTCTCCCACTCTAGCCTGCTTAAGTCAGAGAGTACCAGAGAGGGCCTGTCTTCTCTCTGCTTGCTATGACAGTTGCGCACCTAGATATCGAATCTAGCCATCCGGCGAGAGAACAGTGGCGTGCTTACCACACGCCAATTCAATACAAATTGCCGTCTGGTAAGCCTTGGCACTTCATAGGATCTTGCGCCAAAGGTTTATTTAATTTATTTATATTTATCCATGAGTTGGCAGTTCGTCTGTGTGCCCTTGCTGCTGTTCACATCCGTGCTCTTAAAAAAAAAAATAATTTTTCACTCGGTTGGAAAGCGAATTTTAATGTGAAAATTTGCTGATACATAGCGCTATATATGTGTTGATTGTCTGTGTAAAATTTGATTGAAAAAAAATTCATGACATTATGTTAAAATCGAAAGAAATAAGTGTAATAAGTTATTAGGAACGAATAAGTTAACAGTAGTGGATACTATAGAGTTAAGGGGCCCATGAGTGTTGAGTACATAAAATGTAAGGACATGAATGTGTGAATAACTTTGAAATTAATACTGGAGAGTAAACATATAATTCCATAACAGATAGCTATCACCTTCTTTTAAAAATTATACTCATAAACTATAAAAATAAGCAAATAATATTAAATTTTTATCATATTATAAATTACGTAAATTGCGTACATTTAAATTATACATTAATAATGGGTGATTTAACATTACTAAAATCAATATTTCATGAATTAAGAACAGAAATAAAAAGTGATATTGAGAATAATTGGAAGATTATTACGGATAAAATAATTATTCAACATTATGAACGATCAGATTTGTTTGAAAGGGAAACGGAGGATGAGAAATATTGTTATAAAAGGATTTGTTGGGGAATTTTGGTATTTACTCGGTATTTGGTAATTAAGTTGGCAGGTACATTTTTATTGTCTATATATTTTGTGTGTGTGGGGGAGGGGATCATATCCTTGTTTTAATGTCAAATAGTTAATTTATTACTGTTGTAAAAGAATATAAAGGTTTAATACTTGCAAGATTGTTTTTATTTCCAATTCTGATTAGGGCTGTTACTTACACATGATGCTTTAAGATCTCCCTTAACACTTAAAAGGATTTGAGGAAACTAATTCAAACAGAAATTATATTCAGTTAGAGAAAGAAATTTCAAGATTTATTAACGAAGAGTTACAGGTTGAACTGTGTGATGGAAATAAACATCTATTTTCTCAGACGGATTGGAGCAGCTGACGCAGGTAGATTTAGGCCTGTAATGGTAGGGTTTACCACATTAAAAATGAAACAAGAAATAGTAAGAAATAAGAAAAAATTAAATGGGAGTAATATTGTCATACAAGAATATTTCCCAGAAATATATTAGAGGAAAGAATAGAGCTTATTCCAAAAATGATCGAAGCCCGAAATAACGGAAAATTTGCTTCATCAAATATGATAAGCTTATTATTAAAGAGGACTTGAATCCAAAAAAAAAGAGTGCTGAATAACTTATGCTCCCCAGAAAATGAAGATGACACACAAAACAGGACAGACCTGTTGACCATCCATAGAAGAAACAAAGATCTAATAGTTTGTCTAGAGAAAACTCGAAAAGCGAGCTGTTCAACAAAAGTACCCTTTGTTAGATAAAACCGGAATTCCAGTTAAACCATCAACCCAATCGCAGGCATTATAGCATAAGGATAGAGCATCAGGCACGGACTTTTGGAAACTGACCACGACACTGGTTACAGAAAGGCTGGTCCCCGAGAGCAGATTAGACCAAAGCCTCCCCCGGTACGCAGGAAATTGAAGAATTTAGAGGAAAAATATGAACAAAAAACACTGATTGTTGCCACTTTAAACTTCAGATCGTTGAACTCTGAAAATAGGCTAATTATATATTGAAAACGCAATAAAGGATACTAACTAATATAGAAGACAAGCGTGCATTACTAAGAAACCCCCTCTTTACTGCTGTATATGTAACTAGTCCAGGTATGAGAGAAGAGAAGAGAATTTAATTTTAATTCTAATTGTACTTTCATAGAGAAAGGACAGAGAGTTCCCAACCAGTGTGTGTTAAATGAACATTAACATTATTAGTTGAATATTAATATTATTAATTATATAGAGTGTAATTAAAACAAATAAAGTTTTAAAAACACATCTATTGACTTTAATAATATAAGTGGCGCAGTCGGTAGGACTTAACTATAAGATGGGAAAATTGCTGAATACAATTCTCTATTCGTCTCAACGATTAGCGATCAAGCGAGCCTTCACATCGTCAAGAGAACCCGCAAATACGAATATGCAGTCCGTCATCCTTATATCAACACTGTGAGTCTGTTTTTAATATTTGATATTGTTTTTAATATTTATTTTAATATTTATTGTTACTAACAACAATTTTGCTACAATTAAGTTCATATAATTTTAATGTTTATTCTATTTTAATTTATTATTTTATTTTCTTTTTGACATTATCTAAGATACATCCTGTCTGTATTTTACCAACTTTAGCCTATTCAACCATAATTAAGCTCATTGTTGTAAATTGAGAAATATTTTCAAGTTCCTTTTCATTGATATTAACGTATAAAAATTGAGGAATTAACAAAGAACTTAAATAACTTAACAATCCAAATACTGGAAGAAGTTACAATGGCAACTATCGCGGACTTAAAAGCATTCACTGATACCATTCCGCATTTCAATGGGAATGGAAAAGAGTTGAGTCATTTCATTAGCAGGGTAGAAGAAATAAATGAATTGATAGAGAGTTGTCAACCCCCTGTTTCACTCCAAAATAAAAGATTAGCATTCATAAACATAAAAGGAAAATTAGTAGACAAAGCGGCCGAAGCAGTCCAAGAATTAAGTTTTAGTAATTGGGGTGAATTAAAGCAATTCTTAGTCTCAAAATTCGGGAACAAGCAAACATCCAGCAGTATTTTGCTTGACATAATGTACACCAAATTTGTTAATAAGAATCCGTCAGATTTTGTTAACCTAATTATTGAAAAATTTCATTCCTATAAACAAAAACTAGCTTTAGAAATACAGAACTCTTCCATTATTCCGGACAGAATGAGAAACTTGTAATACTACACACAATAGTCTCCTTAAAGGATCCTCTTAGAAACAATTTAGCCACACGGAACCCACAGACCTTAACTGAATTAGACTGTTTACTCCGAAATGATTTCCAATACTTAAAAGGATCTAATAATGATTACTATAAACAAAATTTGCCAATGCCAAGAGACGACTACTACAAACAAAAACCACCAACACATTATAACACACCCTTAACAAGGACACCATTAATAAGACTTCCGGAAAGGACGTACTTCCCCTCCGGCCCTATAAATATCGAACGCAGACTACAACCAAACAGATACATACCACCTCAACAAAAACAATGTAGACCAACACCGATGAGCATTTCTACTAGAAATGTTAGCCAGAATGTAGGGCAACAAAATATACGCATACCATATAGCGTACCAATCACTCGGAACAACTATGCTTTCGAAGAAGTAAACAACATAGAGACTAATGGCGAAGACCACAATGAGACAATCGAGTAGAATAATTATCTGTTCGAGGAAACCAATCCACAAGCCACAAACAATAAAAACAATCATTTTTTAGAAGTAGGCCAAACACCCCAAATACCACCTAATGACTATGGATGAACAAAGCCCAATACTCCCTTACATCAACTACCCAAAGGACAATTTAAAAATCCTAATTGATACAGGGAGCACTAAGTCTTTTGTAAACCCTACTATAGCCAATAAATATTTCAAAAATTTCATACAACAAGACCCATTTATAATTTCCACAGCTCATGGAGAAATTAGAGAAGAATTTAGTCCGCCAGGGAAATTGTTTAAACAAAAAAATTTAAGCCTCAAATTTTACCTTTTCAAATTTATCAGAAATTTTGATATTTTATTAGGAATAGATAACCTCAAAAGTTTGAAAACTAATATTAATTTAATGGAAAATGAATTAGTAACGCCAAGCGTAAAAATTCCTCTGAAATACCTCAATACCAAGAAAAGCAGTTATCCTTTCATTTGACAGGAAAGTCCGAACAAATAATGAAATTACCAGTCCAAAATCTAAAACAAGGGCAAGGAATAATTCCTAACATAAAATTCAAAGCCATCGAGATCCCCGAAGGTTTAGTAAAAGTAGAAAATTTTGAAGCCCATGCCCCATTAAAAACTTAGGTGAAAAAGCCCTCCAAATAATTATAAAGAACCCAATCCCAGTCACCGAAGTATTAGAACGTGAAATTAACCAATTTAAAATTTTCGAAATTAATAATATTGAAAGTAAAGACTCGATTACCTCGCAATTACGCATGGACCATATGAATGATGAGGAAAGGTCATCAATCATAAATTTAGTCTGGCAACTTTCGGTCATCTTTTATTCAGAAAACTCACCATTAACATTTACAAATCAGATTAAACACAAAATTCAGAACAAAGACGAAATTCCTATATACGAAAAAAGTATAAATACCCAGAAATCCATAAAAACGAAACACAAACACAAATTAATAAAATGTTAGAACAGAAAATAATCCGACCATCGTATTCCCCGCGAAATGCAACCGTATGGGTCGTTCCCAAGAAGTTAGATAATTCCGGTAAACGTAAATGGAGGTTAATGATCGATTATTGGAAATTAAACGATAAAACAATTGACGATAAGTATCCTATCCCCAATATAACTGACCTTTTGGACAAACTGCGGAAATGTAATTATTTTTTGACATTGGGCTTGGCATCCGGATTCCATCAGGTAGAAATGGAGCTAAATACCATAAAGAAAACAGCGTTTAGCATAGATACAGGCCATTACGAGTTCCTGCGCATGCCGTTCGGATTGAAGAATAGCTCCCCGAAGTTTCAACGCGTAATGGATAACGTCCTCAGAGGATTAGATAACGTAATAGTTTACTTAGATGACATTCTCGTTTTCAGCTCAAGTTTACAAGAGCACATTAATAATTTGAAACTTGTATTTGCCAGACTTAAAGAAACCAACTTTAAAATTCAATTGGATAAAACCGAATTTTGTAAAAAGGAGGTTGCCTATTTAGGGCATGTTGTGACACCAAATCCCGAAAAAATTCAGTGTATTCAGAATTTTCCAATCCCCAAAACAGAGAAAGAAATTGAATCATTCCTAGGATTGTTAGGTTACTATAGACGTTTTATTCCAAATTTTGCTCAATTAACTAAACTATTTACCAAATGCCTTAAGAAGAATTCAAAAATTAATATTAAAGACCCAGATGATATAGACTGCTTTAATAAATGTAAAAATGTTTTAAGCAACAATCCGATTCTCCAATACCCGGATTTTTCGAAAACATTCCACTTAACGACAGACGCGAGCAAAGTGGCATAGGAGCCGTACTCAGTCAAATTTCAACAACGCGGACCTCCCGATTGCTTATGTAAGTAGGACCCTAAATGAATCAGAATCACACCTTTCAACCATAGAGAAAGAGTTGTTGGCGGTTGTATGGGCCACTAATCATTTGAGGCCTTACATTTACGGTAGGCATTTTAAAATCTATTGCGATCACAAGCCATTGCAATGGCTATTTTCAATTAAGGAGCCTAATTCTAAGTTGATGAGATGGCGTTTGAAATTAGAAGAGTACATTATTAGATTAAATACAAAAAGGGTTCGGAAAACAAAGTCGCCGATGCATTATCGCTTATCGAATTGAACATGAATGAAGCTAACACTGGTGACAATGAAATAGATGAAATGTTAAATCAGTTTTTCATAGAACACCCTTACATCGCGGAAGAAGTTCTCGGAAATAATGATCAGTTTGAGACTTAATCTCTAATTGTAAACTTTGACGAAGTTGAGGACAATAATGAAACTATAGACAACGTTGAAACAGACGGAAATACCGTTCATTCTAATAATGACGGTAACACAATAATTTCTATACCCATAGTTGAAGGTCCAGTTAACACCGGACAGAATCAAATAATTATTTCAACCGTTGAACATAGCCCTACTAAACCAAAAATATTAGGTTTACCCGGACAGAAAAAAGAATAATAGTACAAATCTCAAAATCCAATTTCGAATTGGATATTGTAGAATTTATAAAAAATTACATAGCCCCTAAAATAAAATATTCAATATATTTTGAAAACGATATATATGAAGAATTTTATTCCATAATGGCAAGACATTTCAAAGATTCGGAAATCAATTTGGTAAGAAACACAAAAAAATTAATAGACGTTGTAGATGAGGAAGAAATTATGGAAATCATTGGTAAGTACCACACCGGTAAAACTAACCATCGCGGCATTGATGAAACCGAGGAAAGAATAAAAAGTATATATTACTGGCCTAATCTAAGAAAATATGTTCAGAACTTCATCAATAAATGTGAAGTATGTACACTAACAAAATACGATAGAAAACCTTTAAAGCTTAAACTTAATATTACTTCTAATCCTAATAAGCCATTTGAGATAATTCATATGGATACAGTAACATTTAAAAAAAACTAAATTCTTAACTTTATAGACACATTTTCTAGATACGCGCAAGCATATAAATTAAAGTCAGGACAAGCAATTGAAATAGTGAATAAAAAATCAATCAAGTTCTTTTCGCCTCACAACATCCCGAATAAAATCATTTGTGATAATGGAACGGAGTTTAATAATTCTTTAGTTAAGTATTATTTCGTGGAGTTGAAGATCACATTTCAATATTAACATGTTTCAATTGTTGCAAATATAGTCACATAAAATTTGTCAATATCAAGGGTAATACAACCAATCAGATTTTTGCAGAGCAACATTCGCTCAAAGGCTGTAAGAATAAGAATGATAGAAATACTTATAAATGTGTTCAATTGCGAACATTTCAACCAGCATACACGTAATGATAAGAAATGTCTATCCAATCTCATACAGCCATAATGTTCTTATTTCCAATTTCGGATCAATCAACACCAACAAAATATTAAGTATGATCAATAATAAAACAAAACAAAATTCAGGATGTTAGAGAATCAATTTTGAACTGGATTCAAATAAATTTACAAAAGTCGCATAAGATTTAAGTGCAACTCTTCAAATTTTAAACCATTTATATTTTTTAAGTACAAAAATAGATGTAATTTTCGTGCTAGAACTACTTACACTTTGAGCAATACATTTGTTGGATTTCCTTTTAATTATAAAATACTCTTCATCTTAGTTGTAGGCTAATATGTTGAATTTGAGATAGTATTTGGTTGGTTATCTTCATAACACCAGTTTTTTAGCTTTCATATTTATTAATGTTTTATTTTATTTTAATAATAAAACTCGTCGTTTCGGCGTCTGACCACGCCATTTTCAAGAGTTGATACGAATTTTTTATATACGAGGCATGTCCAGTAAGTAAGTGTACTGAGGCTCTCACGGCCGGAGGGATTTTGTTTTTGACATGTTGGCTACACTGTCGTGTAGCCTGATTCCTCCCTTCCGCAACGAGACCGGTTCGAGGTCAGTACGTTGAGAACTG